>JAQPZY010001488.1:600000-755000 GCA_029931535.1 Margaritifera margaritifera
GAGAGGGGGGGGGGAATTTGATGCTAGATCCAGATGTATATAAATGTACCTAGTTAGCCTTAATTTAGAAGCAAAATTGGTATTGGAGCTTCCCTTGGCCGCCCATTCCCCCCTCCCCCCCCCCCCCGGTGTGTTAACAAACATTTACCGTCTATGAGGCTATGTTTATCGCAGTAGGAGTTAACTTCCTTGTCGTTATCTAGTATATCTGAGAGAGGGACAGAGACAGATGTATGATGCAATGCTAGGTCCTAATAAGGATGCCTAGTTGAGAGAGAGAGAGAGAGAGAGAGAGAGAGAGAGAGAGAGAGAGAGTGAGGGAGAGAGAGAGGGAGAGAGAGAGATTTATGATGGGATGCTAGGTGCAAATATGTATACAAACTATACATGTACCTAACTTTACCATGTATGAGGGAATGTCTATCACAGTAGAAGTTAACTTCCTTGTCGTTATCTAGTATATTTGTACAGTGGCCGATAGCGGCCGACAGATTACAGCATCAAAGTAACATAAATTTGTACATGTACACATTTTGCTAAAATGTGTACATGCACAATTTTTTTCTTACTCACAACTAAAACCAATTAACAACATACCTTGCTCAAAAATAAATTAAAAAGAACAATACAGCTTTCTGATAAGGACCTAACCTCTCCTGTTATTTATTTGTTCGTCTGAATTAAACTGGTCTATTTTTGTTCACATTGACACATCAAGGAAGAAAGCAGGAGAAAACCCACACAGTTCTAACGGAGCATGTGAATACATTTCTCTCTCTCTCTCTCTCTCTCTCTCTCTCTCTCTCTCTCTCTCTCTCTCTCTCTGACTGACTGTACATGCAGACATATATGCATATATACTGTGTATGATTTCATTTTATTTAATTTTATGTTTTTACAGTAATTGTCCTTGATGATGGGAAATTTTGTTGTTGTTGTTGTTGTTGTTTGTATTTGTTTTTCCACCCGATGTGTGCTATATTACCGGACGGCGCTCTTGTGTTGCTTCAATATGACAACGTCATAACCTTGGTAACCTCATTTAATTAATTGCCATTAGATGTGATCAAGCACAGTACTTATCACCAAGCGGTGTATTTTTTTTCTTCTGATTCATTATTGTAAAAGTAATGTTGTTAATTGATTTTAGTTGCAAGTAAACCAAGATTTACACATTTAGCAAAATGTCAGAACTGTTGACTTATTCAAGATATACTCCTGCACAGAGAATTTTTTTTTTTTTTTTTTACATTTTAGCAAAATATGTACATGTACAGATTTGTTCCACTTTAAAATGTAAACCGGGCATGCACACATTTTATTTACTTCAATATGTAGAGCCGCCATGTACACATTTGAGCAAAATGCATGCATATGCTTTTTTTTTTTTTCAACTTTCAGCTGTAGACTGGCATTATCACGGTATAAAAAAACTGTGTACATGTACAAACTTGTTACTTTGATGTTGTAATCTGTCGGCCAATATCGTCCATAATAATAATTCATACTTGCAAAGACAGTCTTAAGGCAATAAATGTCAGCTGTAATTGTCACATTTCACGTTGCTTTAGGAATACCCTTTTTATCGGGCTTACAGGTTGAGCATGCTATCATTTATTAAAATCATTGAAATGTAAGCATTGTGTTATTGTTATTGTCAGTAAGTACATGTGCCATGTAAATGGTTCTATACTTACAGGAGCACTACTGAATTCATTTTAAAAAACTTTACTGTGCTTTCTTTTTTTCTGTTAGATACGAAATGTCGAAAAATGTTGAAATTAAACTTGTGTTCGATCTAAAAAGGCTGAAAATCGCGTTTAAAGACGGTCGAACTTCGAAGTACGAAGGGCTTTCCTCGTCTAAAAATAGAGTTTGACGACGCTAATATGGTCACGTGACAAATCAAATAAGGCGTGAGAGTGGATGTTTATGGTTTCACATTAATTTATGTGATAATAAAAGACTATCTACTGCTGTCGTCGATTAGATGAAAGAGTTTTTAATGCATAGTAATGTACTCTCCTTGAAGTAAAGCAGTTTTTATATGCAGTTTTAGTGCAGTGGATAAAGCAAGTACTTTCTTGTGCAAAGGGATCTTGGGGATCATCTCAAAGTGTTACCGATTGAAACTTTACGTTATTACATCTCTCTCTCTCTCTCTCTCTCTCTCTCTCTCTCTCTTTCTCTCTCTCTCGTAAAATAAAAAAATAAAAGGATGAGACCTCTATTTGTTTTCTATATGGTAAGCACATACTAATCCCATGTTCAACCACAGTGAAAGTTTAATGTTAATAAGTGAAGCTTTATAGTAGTTTTAGCATGGACATGGAAGACAGATGGACCCACACACATAGATGGACAAAGTAAATCCCAGCTTATTGACATGAAAGTATAAAAGGAAATATTTTGAACAGGTCCTAACTCAAGAAATGAAGTGAATTTTATTGGGATTAATGAAACATACTTTAAAAGAACCAAGTATTGCTAACTAGGCTAACATTGAAATGAAAGTATATATAAAAAATAATATTTGTAGGTTAAAATGGATTCAGAGGTTTTTTTTCTCCTGGTTGCATTAAACATTTAATTTTCAGAAGGGGTGGGGATGGGGGTGGAGGTTGGAATATTTTTCCCCCAAAACTACAAATTTCCAGCCTTCAAATAGCTTGAAAAAAATCCCGCTCTGATTTGGGGACAAAAAAATTATTATATCCATTATATTAGTTGAAAAAAAATTAATTATCTTGAGGTAACAGAAACAAAATTATGGTTTCAAAAAAAATCAAAGGTGCCCCCTCCCCCTCTGCCAAATAACTTGTTGGTCCCTTATCAGACAGTTTCTAGTTCTCCATAGATACAGCTATTGCAGAGAATTAAAAGTCTTGTAAAGTTCTGTCACTTAATAAGTTAATGCCGGACAGATGATAAATGAATAATGTATGATATTGTATGTGTCATGTCTCATTTTCTATGAACCTCCTAGCACTTGGAACACTCCTGATATTCTTAGCCTATTTCACAAATATATTCATGTCTAGTTCTTTGAAACCAAAATTTGTGTCATAACGAAATTATGGATAGTTATTTTCAAAAGAAATCTTCAGAAAAGCAGCATGTCTGCATACTCTTCCATTTTATGCATTATTAACCCCATACCACTATAGCTGCATGCACAGAAAACTGATGAAAATTCCACTGCAAAGGTTGCTAAGATGCGCATACTGTTATGTATGATGTTTATATAATATTATAAATATTTTAGGAAATTATAAATGTTTGTTAACTTTAATATTTGCTTAAATCTTTATGTTTATTAGGAAAAACATGTTTAACTAGTGTCCTTGAATTAGGTTGTTTTGATCAATATGTTTTCTCAATTTGAAGGTCAAGGTTGAATTTTGTTTACAGTTAGAATTCCATTAAGATGACACACATTCTAGAACATTCTGTCATGTGACCAATCTTTATATATACCATGTTTGGTGGACATTTTTTCAGTTTTGACATTACCATCAGTCTTGTAAAGAGCTATTAGAACAATCATTCTTATTGGATTATTAGGATTTCAAAACACATTACTGTAAGTGACTTTTTGATTTTTCATTTTAATTATCTAGTAATAAATTGCTTGTTGATTTTTACTTGATTTGTTGGTTTCACTTGCTTTCTGTTACATTTTTCTTAGACCATAGAGTCGTAACAGAAATTGGGGGCTCGTCGTTCCGGGATTGAATTTCTTTAAAGCATATTAGAGATATTAAATTTATCTTTGAAATTCATATTGATTTTGTCTTGGAATTTTTTTTGTTTTTATCTTTGGCAAAGATTTTTAAATAGAGAAATTTTTTGTGTGAAACCAACAAGCATTTACAATGGCATCTAATGTTCAGAATTTCATTTCAAAACCTACCCAGGAGGGGTTAGAGTGCATGAGAAAGGATGAGTTGCTCGAGCTTGCCAGAAAATACAGTCTATCTGAGGCAAAAGTATCATTGACAAAACAGGAGAAAAAGATTATTTTGATTCAGTATTTAGTAAGAAAGGGAATTTTTGAAAATAGTGCTTTAAGTTTGAAGAGAAAGCCTGTATCTGGTTCTGACAGGAAATTAAGGGAATTAGAGTTAAAGAACCAGATGGATTTAGAATTGGCAAAGCTTCAGATTCAGAGAGAGAGAGAAAAAGAAGAGAGGCAGATGGAGAGAGAAAAAGAAGAGAGGCAGATGGAGAGAGAGAAAGAAGAGAGGCAAATGCAGATGGAGAGAGAGAGAGTAAGAAGATAGACAAATACAAATGCAGATGCAGATGCAAAGAGAAGAAAGGGAAATGCAATTTAAGTTAAGAGAATTAGAACTGGCAAACAGAGCACACTCCACTCCTTTAAACACAAGTTCAGGTTTTGATGTTACCAGATATATTAGGTTAGTACCCCCTTTTCAGGAAAAAGAAGTAGATAAATACTTTCTTCATTTCGAGAAAATAGCTGAAAACTTGAAATGGCCCAGAGAGCATTGGACTTTGTTATTACAAAGTGTACTTATTGGCAAAGCTCGTGAAGTCTACATTTCACTGTCAGTACAACAAAGCACTGATTATGATGTGGTTAAGGAGTACATCTTGAAAGCTTATGAGTTGGTACCAGAGGCATATCGACAAAGGTTTAGGAATTGTAGAAAAGAAACTGGACAAACTCATGTCGAATTTGCAAGGGATAAAGAACAACTATTTGATAGGTGGTGCTCAGCCAAGAAAGTTGATCAAGCTTATGATAACCTCAGACAGCTCGTATTAATTGAAGAGTTCAAGAGGTGCATCCATAGTGATGTTAAAACCTATCTTGACGAGCAGAAAGTGGAAACTTTGGAAAATGCTGCTCGTATGGCTGATGATTATTCCTTGACTCACAAAATTTCATTTGGCAATAAATCGTCCTCTCAGCAGTTTTCTGGTAAAAAACCATTTCAATCTCATTCGAGTACTTCCAAATTTCACAACAGCACAACTGTTAGGAATCAAACATCTGATAAGACTGATCAGAAATCCTTATCTCTTCCTACGTGCACTTATTGTAAAACGAAAGGGCACGTTATTTCTGATTGCTTCAAGTTGAAAAATAAGCAACAGAGAAAAGACAGAGCTTTTCCAAATGCTCTTATTTCTACGAGGTCAAGGTCACGATCTTGTATTGAAAGCAATACATTTGTTGGGTCAAACAAACCCCAGTCTGATTCTATTTTGGAGGCTTATGAACCATTCATGTCAGAAGGTTCTATATCACTTATTGGTGATTCTGCCAAACCTATCCCAATTAAAATATTAAGGGACACTGGAGCTTCTGGGAGTCTTTTATTATCAGGTACTTTGCCTTTGTCTGAGGAGTCTTCTTCAAGTGAAAGTGTTCTTGTTCAGGGAGTAGAGTGCGGGTTTGTAAATGTTCCTCTTCATTGTGTAAATTTGGCATCAGACTTAGTTTCTGGACCTGTGACTGTTGGGGCAGTGACTTCTTTACCCATAGAGGGTGTTCATTTATTACTAGGCAATGACCTAGCTGGAGATAAGGTTGTGGTTAATCCACTTGTAACTGACAAGCCTTGTTTGGATCAGAAAGTTGATCCTGTCGAAACTGAAATCCCTGATTTGTACCCTGCTTGTGCAGTTACTAGAGCTATGGCAAAAAGAGCTCTTGAGAGTGATGTTGATCAGGATATTATTCCTTTAGCTGACACATGTATTGGTCAGTCTCTTGATGAGGTCACTTTTTCCTCAGGTATTGATCAATCAAATGGTATTGATCACAGTGATCCTCTTTTGGCAACTCATTCTCGTTGTTCTAATCAGGATGACAAACGACAATCCCTTGTCGTTGAACAGGAGCAAGATCCCGAGATATCTTGTTTATTTCAGAGGGCTATTAGTGAAACTGAAGCCACACAAGTTCCAGTGTGTTACTTTGTGAAAAATGGGGTCCTTATGAGGAAATGGAGACCACCTGATGTACCCGCTGGTGACGAGTGGTCAGTGAGCTATCAAATTGTTGTTCCTAAGTCATATCGACAGGAAATTCTTAATTTAGCCCATGAAACTCCTTTGGCTGGTCATTTAGGAGTCCGTAAGACTTATCACAAGATCTTGAATCATTTTTATTGGCCGAAACTCAAAAGTGATGTTTCTAAATACTGCAGATCTTGTCACACTTGTCAAATGGTAGGAAAACCCAATCAGAAGATACCTAAGGCTCATCTGCAACCTATTCCTGCATTTGATGAACCATTTAGTAGAATAATGGTAGACTGTGTTGGTCCTTTACCTAAAACCAAGTCAGGCAACCAATACTTGTTGACCATCATGTGTGCATCTACAAGATTTCCAGAGGCAATTCCTCTGAGAAATATAAAAACTAAAACTATTGTGAAAGCTTTGGTGAAGTTTTTTTTACACTTGTTGGCCTTCCCAAATCTGTCCAGTCAGATCAAGGGTCAAATTTTATGTCTGGAATTTTCCAACAAGTTATGCATGAATTAGGCATCCAACAGTTTAAATCTTCTGCCTATCACCCTGAAAGTCAAGGTGCTTTGGAAAGATTTCATCAAACTTTGAAGAATATGATTCGATCATATTGCTTTGATACAGAAAAGGATTGGGATGAGGGTGTTCATTTGTTGTTGTTTGCTGTTAGGGAATCAGTTCAAGAGTCGTTGGGTTTTAGTCCCTTTGAACTAGTTTTTGGTCATACTGTCCGTGGACCATTGAAATTATTGAAAGACAAACTTCTTTCAAATGAAGATTCAAAGATTAATCTTCTTGATTATGTTTCTGATTTCAAATACAAGTTGTCAAAGGCCTGTGAAGTAGCAAGAACTAATCTTCACACTACCCAGTCAAAAATTAAATTAAGGTATGACAGAAATTCACAGGAAAGGAGTTTTAAACCTGGTGACAAAGTTCTGGCTCTCTTTCCCATACCTCAGAATCCTCTTCAGGCTAAATATTTTGGTCCTTATACCGTTGAAAAGAAAGTAAATGACTTAAATTATATCATTAACACTCCTGGGAGACGGAAACAGAAACAACTTTGTCATATAAATATGTTAAAGGAATATTTTGACAGAGATAGCCCAGCTAATTATTCAGTTAATTTAGTTGTACCTGTCCCACACAGTGAAGATATCAACGATGGAGTACGATCAGACTATAGTGACTCTGGTATAACCAATCTTCGGAATTCAGAAATATTGAACAATCTAGACCAGAAACTTTCACATCTACAACAACAGGAAAGAAATGAACTAAAACAGCTATTACATGACTATGAGCACTTGTTTCCTGATGTTCCAACACGAACAAGTAAAATTTATCATGACGTTGACATTGTAGATTCTGCGCCTGTGAAACAGCATCCTTATAGGATGAATCTTCTCAAACAGAACTATCTGAAGAAAGAAATTCAGTATATACTGGAGAATGATTTCATAGAACCAAGTAAAAGTAACTGGAGTTCACCATGTATTCTTGTTCCCAAGCCAGATAATACATTCCGTATGTGTACTGACTATAGAAAAGTCAACAGTGTCACCAAAACTGATTCATTTCCAATCCTAAGAATGGACGATTGCATTGATAAAATTGGAAATGCGGAATATGTCACCAAGTTTGACCTTTTAAAAGGATTCTGGCAAATTCCATTGACGGAAAGGGAAAAGAAATTTCAACATTTGTAACTCCAGATGGACTTTATCAATATAAAGTCATGCCGTTTGGAATGAAAAATTCGCCTGCAACGTTTCAACGTCTGATGAACATGGTAACATTTGGTCTTGATAATTGTGACGCTTATATCGATGACGTCATTATCTACAACAACACCTGGGAAGATCATTTGGAAACTATTCGAAAATTCTTCGATCGACTCAGTGATGCGAATCTGACAATTAATTTGAGCAAAAGTGAGTTTTGCCATGCTTGTGTCACATTTTTAGGACATATTGTGGGACAAGGTCAAGTTAAACCTATAGAAGCTAAGGTCAACGCTATCTCTGAATTTCAAGTTCCAATTTGTAAAAAGCAACTGATGCGATTTCTAGGTATGGCTGGATATTATCGGAAATTTTGTTCCAATTTTTCCAAAATTGCTGAACCTTTGACAAGTTTATTGAGTAAGAAAACCAAATTTCATTGGTCTGACAAGTGTCAGGAATCTTTTGACAAGTTAAATGCCATGCTTAAGAATGCACCAGTTCTTTCTGCACCAAATTTTAGCCAATCATTTAAATTATCTGTTGATGCAAGTGATGTAGGGGTTGGTGGAGTATTGATTCAGGAAGACAAAAGTGGTGTGGATCACCCTGTGTGTTATTTTTCTAAAAAACTAAACAAGCACCAGAAAAATTATTCCACAATTGAGAAGGAATGTTTGGCTTTGATATTGGCTTTACAGCATTTTGAAGTGTATGTTACCTCAGCTCTTTCTCCAATTATTGTGTACAGTGATCACAATCCCCTTACTTTCATCAACAAAATGAAAGATAAAAATCGGAGATTGTTGAGATGGAGTTTGATATTGAAGGAATATAACATTGACATCAAACACATCAGGGGAAAAGACAATGTGATTGCAGATGCACTCTCACGTGCCTAGAAATGTAATATTGCTTGATGTAATTAAGTCCAGTATCATAAAACATGTTCTTATGTAATTTTGGTTATTATAGTATTAGATGTATATTCAAAAGAAAGCTTTATTATATAAATCTTTCTTTTTCTTTATGAGGGGAGGTGTTATGTATGATGTTTATATAATATTATAAATATTTTAGGAAATTATAAATGTTTGTTAACTTTAATATTTGCTTAAATCTTTATGTTTATTAGGAAAAACATGTTTAACTAGTGTCCTTGAATTAGGTTGTTTTGATCAATATGTTTTCTCAATTTGAAGGTCAAGGTTGAATTTTGTTTACAGTTAGAATTCCATTAGGATGACACACATTCTAGAACATTCTGTCATGTGACCAATCTTTATATATACCATGTTTGGTGGACATTTTTTCAGTTTTGACATTACCATCAGTCTTGTAAAGAGCTATTACAGTTGTGAAAATTCATTCCAAATTCTAAGAGAGGAATTATTTTAAATATTCATTGGATTATAACAGTGCTCATAAACTTTTGGATTTTGGATTTTTAATTGATGATTTTGGAATTTATGTGAACTTATTCAGAGATTTTGGAATACTTCATTTTGACTTCAGCACATCAAGATTTCTAGTACATCAGGACTTTGGAGACCATTGGCACATAATAACATTCAAGGACACATTCTATATTTAGGACTTGTGATTAGAACAATCATTCTTATTGGATTATTAGGATTTCAAAACACATTACTGTAAGTGACTTTTTGATTTTTCATTTTAATTATCTAGTAATAAATTGCTTGTTGATTTTTACTTGATTTGTTGGTTTCACTTGCTTTCTGTTACATTTTTCTTAGACCATAGAGTCGTAACAATACTCAAAGCACCCAAAATTTCACATCAGTGTCACATGGGTTGATGGAAAAAGCATGTAGAATAACCCTCTCAAAGTTTACAATTTTGATTTTGAATATGGCACCAAAACAGTGATATGTGATGCAACCTTCAGGTTTTAAGTAACAAGAGTACCACACAGCGCATACTATGCCCATCTTGTTCCATTTTCCCTACCAATGACCTTGACATTACAGCTTCACCTGCCAGCTGCATAAAAAGGTGTGGAGCTAGATAACAATTTCATCAAAATATATTAAGTGGTTAAAAAGTGACAGCCTAGATAAGGAAACAGACCAGTGACTTCCCTTGTTTTTGACCTTAACCTTGGGGGCAGAGGGTATCACTATGAATACATGAGACGCTATCAAGTCCAGATATACAGCAGGCTAAAGTTGCATGAAAATACCTTCACTGGTTCAAATATTTTACCTATACATGGACAGAGATCGCTGATTTATATTTTCCCTGTCTGTGAGCTTAACCTTCATACTGAAGTCATGGCTATGACATCTCTAAGTATGATATATAACTGGTTCAAGTTTCATTAAAATATCTTCAGTAGTTTAAAAGTTATCCTCCAGAAAATGTACAAAATCACACAATTACATTTTGCCTCGCATTGCTGTGAACTTAACCTGTGTGGGGGATGGGGGTGAGGGACTGTGTATGGCATGTGACACACGGTCTAGTCACGATACATACATAGGTGGAGTTTAATGAAATCTCTCTAGCTGTCAGAAAGTTATAGGCTGGACAAGCAAATGTTAACAGAAGGAAGAACCGATAAAGCTTTAACATAATTTGTCCCGATTTAAGATGGGTATAAAAATGCATCAATAGTCATATCATAATTTAACATGACACCAAAAGTGTTCTTGCCTTGACCTTAACCTTGAGAAATGACACAGAACATGGTATGCGATACACTCTCTGTATCAGCATACATATATTCTTCCTAATATCTTAAACAGCTTCAGAGATACAGCCTGGATACAAAAATTAAATACCTTAACATTTAAGATAGAACCATGAAAGTTGTATATGAAACACTGTCAGATTATCATGGATATGAGTATATTCAGTTTAATCTCTCTAAATATTGGTTCTTAGTTCAAGACTTGGCAAGACACATATGCATATTGGCATGTGACCGTAACTTTGTGGCTAAGATTATGAAAGTCACAAAAAGTCAAGATGTAAAATTGTACAATGTTTGATAATACTACTTTTAATGGTTTAAAGTTATAGTCATGACATCACAAGTAAGTAACCTTGAGATGACTGTGTCCTTAACTCTGCAGATAGTGATACAAGACACACCATCCAAAATATTTTATTTTCTTTACTTAAGCAGCTTCTGAACTACAGCCCAACCATGAAAAATGACACTGACCTTCAAAATTGGATCATAAAAGTGTGTTATGTGACATGACCCTAGGTGATGATGGATGAATATACAGTTTCATCTCACTGTCCTTGAGAATTTGAGAGCTTGTTTGAGAGATTGTTGATCTATGATCAAAACCTTGGTGAAAATACCAAGAATAATAAATGACACATTCAGAAATTATGAGTTCAAGATAAATTTAATAAAACTACCTACACTGACTTTAGAGTTAGTCCTAAATAAAAAGTGAGTAAGCTTCACATGTGACTTTAATCTTGCTGATAGGACCATGATATTGATACACATGATAGGTACATTGATAGGACCATGCTATTGATACACATGATAGGTACATTGATAGGACCATGATATTGATACACATGATAGGTACATTGATAGGACCATGCTATTGATACACATGATAGGTACATGATACACATGATAGGTACATGATACACCCTCAAGCTATGATTTTACAGGGGGAAACATTTCATTCCATGATCTTTAACAACAGCTTCAGTGTGACAGTTTGGATACACAAAAAATGATGTTGACCCTAGACCTGAGACCTGGTCTTACAGATAGGTCCATGAAAGTGTCAGGTGACAACATCAAGTCATTATGTACTGCTATACCAAGTTTTATGTCTATTACTGCATTTAAAAGTTTGCAAGTTACAGCTCCAAACAAATATAGTAATGTCCACCTTTGACCTTCAAATGCGAACCATGAAAGTGGCAAATTTGACAACCTTGTCTTACATATGTGCAACAGTTTAATATTTTCATACCACTACTTCTATCAGATTCAGAGTTACAAACAGCACACTAAATGTAACCTTAATCTGTGACCTTGACCTTGAAGAAAGAATAACAACAGACTCTCAAGTTCTGATAATATTTACAAAATATCATCCAGCCAATAGGCTAGTTTCAGTAAACCTTCCAAGCAGAATAATATCGAAAGATTTTGTACAAAATTGCACAAGTATCCATACACACTGATTCCACATTTTCTTCAAGAAGCATGTGGGCAGTAACACTTGTACAATGTACACACTGGATGATTGCTTGGATAACCAACATATTCAGTGTAATCCAAAGTGAGATACAGGAAAATACCTAGAACTATGTAAATGACATGGCATAACATATCACCACATTTCCAAGCTATATGGGTAGAGGTATGGCCTGATCCAGGGGTAAATTTTTCAATACTATAAATGTGTATTTCTCTTTTCATATCCAGTCAGTGTAGACGTGGTTATATGGTGGGAATCTTGACAGTTTCCAAGTTATGAGACAAGGGTAAGTCCCCTACTCCGGGGTCATGACCCAGGATATGTGTTGGATGTACAAGTGCATATATTCCTTTTGCCCATTAAGTGTATATGTAGTTCTAGGATGGGGATCTTAACAGTTTCCAAGTCATGAGCCATGGTCAAGTTCCCAATCACGGGGCGACGATTCAAGGTCTGTGCGGAATATATGTCTAATTTTGTCTCCTCGTGCCCTTCAAACCTATATATAGCTGTAGGCTGGGGATCCAAACAGTTTTCAAGTGATGACCCAATAGCAAGTCTACTTCTTCAGGGTCTGTACTAGAAATTTGTATGATTTCTTCTCATGTCATTCAACTAATATATGGTTAAAAGGTGGGGATCTCATCCGCTTCCAAGCTGTGACACAGGAGCAATTGCACAACCTAAGGGGCATAACCCATGGACTGTATTGGATATACCGGTAAGTCTGGTTCCGTCTCATGTCCTTCAAACCTATATGTAGTTATTGGGTGAGGATCTCAACGGTTTCCAAGTTGTAACCCAGGGGAAGCGTACCCCAGGGACCATCCCTGGGGCATGACCAGAGAGTGTAACCCAAAAAGCCCAATGCATATGTTATAGCACTGGCCTTGAGCATGACACAAACCAACTTTCACATCTCCACCTACAAGAATGGAGAATTATAAAAAAAACCATCCCCAGACACTGTTCCCATCCAAAGAGTCATAATTAAAATTTTAAAACCACTATGTATATCTAAAGACTACCCTCAATCATATTCCAAACTTTAAAGTCTGTGTTTTAAATGGTGTAGGAGATATTACTAATGTAGGGACAGACAGACAGACAAACAGGAAGACATAATCCCCACCGTTTTAAAAGATACATGGGGATTAAAGTCATGTTAATTTGTTTTACTTATTTAAACATTATGACTGTCAATGATAATTATTAAAAAGTTCAAATACTATTAATACTTGGAGACAAATCTTTGGTGGACAAAGTACACCTTCTATGAAACAGCTTTTCGTGACATGAGAAACACAAAACAAATTTACATATATCTGAAATTAATAATATAAGTAATAAGTACACACATTAACCATATTGACAAGACTTTTAATTTCATTTTTAATACTAATTTATTCTTTCATTGTGTAAACAACAGAAACTCTAGCTGAAACATTATTTTCCATCTACCCTATTAATATGATATTCCAATTGTCTTCCAAGTTTTCATAAAATATAGGTAGGTGATTTCATGGTATTTGTGTCAAGCTGTCAGTAGTAGGTGATTTCATGGTATTTGTGTCAAGCTGTCATTATGTGATTTCATGGTATTTGTGTAAAGCTGTCAGTAGGTGATTTCATAGTATTTGTGTGAAGCTGTCAACAGGTGATTCCATGGTATTTGTGTCAAGCTGTCAGTAGTGGGTGATTTCATGGTATTTGTGTCAAGCTGTCAATAGGTGATTTCATGGTGTTTGTGTCAAGCTGTCAGTAGTAGGTGATTTCATGGTATTTGTGTCAAGCTGTCAGTAGTAGGTGATTTCAATGTATTTTTGTCAAGCTGTCAGTAGGTGATTTTATGGTATTTGCGTGAAGCTGTCAGTAGGTGATTTCATAGTATTTGTGTCAAGCTTTCAGTAGGTGATTTCATGGTATTTGTGTCAAGCTGTCAGTAGTAGGTGATTTCATGGTATTTGTGTCAAGCTGTCATTATGTGATTTCATGGTATTTGTGTGAAGCTGTCAGTAGGTGATTTCATGGTATTTGTGTGAAGCTGTCAACAGGAGATTCCATGGTATTTGTGTCAAGCTGTCAGTAGTGGGTGAATTCACGGTATTTGTGTCAAGCTGTCAATATGTGATTTCATAGTGTTTGTGTCAAGCTGTCAATAGGTGATTTCATGGTGTTTGTGTCAAGCTGTCAGTAGTAGGTGATTTCATGGTATTTTTATCAAGCTGTCAGTAGGTGATTTTATGGTATTTGTGTGAAGCTGTCAGTAGGAGATTTCATTGTATTTGTGTCAAGCTGTCAATAGGTGATTTCGTGGTTTTTGTGTGAAGCTGTCAATAGGTGATTTCATGGTATTTGTGTGAACCTGTCAGTAGGTGATTTCATGGTATTTGTGTGAAGCTGTCATTCATTGATTTCCTGGTATTTGTGTCAAGCTGTCAGTAGGTCATTTCATGGTATTTGTGTGAAGCTGTCAATAGGTGATTTTATGGTATTTGTGTCAAGCTGTCAGTAGTAGGTGATTTCATGGTATTTGTGTCAAGCTGTCAATAGGTGATTTCATGGTGTTTGTGTCAAGCTGTCATTATGTGATTCCATGGTATTTGTGTGAAGCTGTCAGTAGGTGATTTCATGGTATTTGTGTCAAGCTGTCAGTTGTAGGTGTTTATTGGTATTTGTGTCAAGCTGTCAATAGGTAATTTCATGGTATTTGTGTCAAGCTGTCATTAGGTGATTTCATGGTATTTGTGTCAAGTTGTCAGTAGTAGGTGATTTCATGGTATTTGTGTCAAGCTGTCATTAGATGATTTCATAGTATTTTTGTCAAGCTGTCAGTAGTAGGTGTTTTAATGGTATTTGTGTCAAGCTGTCAATAGGAGATTTCATGGTATTTGTGTCAAGCTGTCATTAGGTGATTACAAGGTATTTGTGTGAAGCTGTCAGTAGTTGGTGTTTTAATGGTATTTGTGTCAAACTGTCAATAGGAGATTTCATGGTATTTGTGTCAAGCTGTCATTAGGTGTTTCAATGGTATTTGTGTCAAGCTGTCAATAGGAGATTTCATGGTATTTGTGTCAAGCTGTCATTAGGTGATTTCATGGTATTTGTGTGAAGCTGTCAATAGGTCATTTCATGGTATTTGTGTGAAGCTGTCAGTAGGTGATTTCATGATATTTGTGTCAAGATGTCAATAGGTGATTTCATGGTGTTTGTGTCAAGCTGTCATTAGGTGATTTCATGGTATTTGTGTCAAGCTGTCAGTAGTAGGTGATTTCAATGCATTTTTGTCAAGCTGTCAGTAGGTGATTTTATGGTATTTGTGTGAAGCTGTCAGTAGTTGATTTTATGGTATTTTTGTCAAGCTGTCAATAGGTGATTTCATGATATTTATGTCAAGCTGTCAGTGGGTGATTTCATGGTATTTGTGTCAAGCTGTCAATAGGTGATTTCATGGTATTTGTGTGAAGCTGTCAATAGGTCATTTCATGGTATTTGTGTGAAGCTGTCATTCGTTGATTTCATGGTATTCGTGTCAAGCTGTCATTAGGTGATTTCATGGTTTTTGTGTCAAGCTGTCAGTAGGTGATTTTATGGTATTTGTGTAAAGCTGCCAATATGTGATTTTATTGTATTTGTGTCAAGCTGTCAGTAGGTGATTCCATGGTATTTGTGTTAAGCTGTCAGTAGGTGACTTCATGGTATTTGTGTGAAGCTGTCAATAGGTGATTTCATGGTATGTGTGTCAAGCTGTCAGTTGTAGGTGTTTAATGGTATTTGTGTCAAGCTGTCAATAGGTAATTTCATGGTATTTGTGTCAAGCTGTCATTAGGTGATTTCATGGTATTTGTGTCAAGTTGTCAGTAGTAGGTGATTTCATGGTATTTGTGTCAAGCTGTCATTAGATGATTTCATAGTATTTTTGTCAAGCTGTCAGTAGTAGGTGTTTTAATGGTATTTGTGTCAAGCTGTCAATAGGAGATTTCATGGTATTTGTGTCAAGCTGTCATTAGGTGATTTCATGGTATTTGTGTCGAGCTGTCAGTAGTAGGTGTTTTAATGGTATTTGTGTCAAACTGTCAATAGGAGATTTCATGGTATTTGTGTCAAGCTGTCATTAGGTGTTTTAATGGTATTTGTGTCAAGCTGTCAATAGGAGATTTCATGGTATTTGTGTCAAGCTGTCATTAGGTGATTTCATGGTATTTGTGTCAAGCTGTCAGTAGGTGATTTCATAGTATTTGTATGAAGCTGTCAATAGGAAATTTCATGGTGTTTGTGTCAAGCTGTCAATAGGTGATTTCGTGGTTTTTGTGTGAAGCTGTCAGTAGGTGATTTCATGGTATTTATGTCAAGCTGTCAATAGGTGATTTCATGGTATTTGTGTGAAGCTGTCATTGGGTGATTTCATGGTATTTGTGTAAAGCTGTCAATAGGTCATTTCATGGTATTTGTGTCAAGCTGTCAGTAGGTGATTTCATGATATTTGTGTCAAGATGTCAATCGGTGATTTCATGGTGTTTGTGTCAAGCTGTCATTAGGTGATTTCATGGTATTTGTGTCAAGCTGTCAGTAGTAGGTGATTTCAATGCATTTTTGTCAAGCTGTCAGTAGGTGATTTTATGGTATTTGTGTGAAGCTGTCAGTAGGTGATTTTAAGGCATTTTTGTCAAGCTGTCAATAGGTGATTTCATGATATTTATGTCAAGCTGTCAGTGGGTGATTTCATGGTATTTGTGTCAAGCTTTTAATAGGTGATTTCATGGTATTTGTGTGAAGCTGTCAATAGGTCATTTCATGGTATTTGTGTGAAGCTGTCATTCGTTGATTTCATGGTATTCGTGTCAAGCTGTCATTAGGTGATTTCATGGTTTTTGTGTCAAGCTGTCAGTAGGTGACTTCATGGTATTTGTGACAGCCGAGTTCCTCAGATCACTAGGTATTAAAAGTCTACTAAAGTTGGCAACAAGAAAATTTGATTTCTTCACTCCAGATAAAAATTTTAAAAGATACTGAAACTATTATCTATATTATGATAATGGATAGCAACACTTTTTCATATGCAAACATTCATACAAACCATCATTTTCCTCTTTCCAAGAACACAAATTTAAATGTATTTTGTGAACAGAAACTAAACCCATCCATTGGATGCATTGTAGGTAAAGTAAAAAACTGATCAAGGTAAAAATATACATAGAATCCTTCACCATAACCGTTAAATGTCTCTCAGTGTAAGCTAAGTTCACAATCAGTCTAAATGAGCATTTCATTCATCAATTTATAATTTCTCACCTGATAGTCGCCAGAGAGTCCCTAATATTATCAACTTCATTCAATATGTTAAATATAGGAATAACAATCACCTGACAGTAATACCTTTCGAAGGAATCATCTTAAGACTTTTTCACTATGATCTATCATTTGTTACAAACCAGTGTATACTTCCATTCGAGGGTTCGCTCTGTGTAATATTACTGAATACAAGAAACTTTGACATTTTTCCAGGATGTATACCAGTTTCGACTCATATAATCATCAGTGTTTGAAGAAACCAAAAATGAATGTTGTATTCAACATGTACACGAATAATAAATAAAAATCCCACGTTTACACAATATAATAATATCAAGTAAAGGTAACTTCCTTTTTGATACTGTAATGGGGAAATTAGGTAACGCCAAAGTTAACTTTTCTGTAAGCTTTATTTGCTCATGGCGACCCTTAGTCCCTGAATAAGATTTATTTGTATGTGAAACTTTTATTCGTCGCCGAGAAGTCTTTATTTATTGCGGGTTACTTTTGATTTATCTCTAGAATTTTTATTTGATTTCTAGGCGATGTTGCTACATGTCATTATCTATAAATTTTTCATTCGTCTTGCGGGGAACTGTTTAAGTTTTTTTTTCCCTCATTCTTTTCATAGTACCGTTTATACTCGCGTATAACCCGGGTCCAAAAGCAAACAACATATACCTTGATCTGCTGTCGTATAATGCGCCGGAAGATCAGGGTCTATGTTGTTTGTTCCACTGATTAGTCCATACAAACTGTATAGACCCAGATCTGCCGGCGCATTATGCGACGGCAGATCTGGGTCTATGCAGTTTGCAGTTGGTATCGGATTATAGGGTAACTTTTTATTCCTTGATAGTTTAGGATTTGTGACTTACCACTATATTACCACTTACCACTATATTACCACTTACCACTATATTACCATTTACCACTATAATCCGTCCAATGCAACGTTTCGTTTGCAGTGTTAATATAGTCTTACACAACGTGTAATATTTTATTCGCCTTTTGGTAACTTATCATTTGTAATTGATATCTGAACATTTGTTGAAGATCGATTTATATTTGCTATGTATAAATATACGTCCATTGCCACCATAAATATCTTGATGTGATTTTAAAGATGGCATTTTGGGCCTGCAATTGTTATTTCTACAACTTTCGTTCCTCGCTCAAACAACACGTCAAACAACTGTAAAAATATCGTCTAAATATAAAACAAAACTACTGGAGACGACTTGAAAGTTACACGCAACAAATGAAAGATTATCGGCGATGAATGAAAAGTTTCACACGGATAATTTAAAAAGGTTTCCAGGGACCAGTGTCGTAAACAAATAAAAATTTGCAGATAAATCCTTCTTGGTGTTTTGTGAGAAATAGCCATATTGCAGTATTGTTTGGAATGTTCAAGTCGTACAAAAGGAAATACGCATCCTTCTATGATATATACTGCTCCAAACAACCGAGAGTCTTCATGCATTAGTAATAATGACCATAGTATCTACTATCTTTACCCTTAAAAATGTAAATTTAAAATCGTCATTTTTAGAGCTATCTATAGATCAACAGCAAAAGATTGCTTACGTAAATCATCCAATAACGGTTCTCCATCAGTGATGGAAAGTATATCACCGTGTCGTCTCTCTCTTCTGAATTTTTATTGGTATGTGCGGCCTAAAATATAAAATCTAATAATAATATAAAGTTACCAACATTACATGACCTAAAATTGAAATAGGTAGTTATTATAAGCCAAGGAGTGTCCATGTAAATCAAAAAGGCTTGGCACGTGGTCCAGTTGAAGATGATGCACATTTTATTTTATTTTATTTTATTAAAGAAGCATCAAAATGTAAGATTTGACCTATTCACAAAACATAATATAAGTTTTCCTGATCTGAAAGCTGACACTGTAAAAACAAAGGTATTAATTTGATCATAATTGTAAGTACAACAACTGTAGGCAACTTCCTAAAATTACAAGCATTGTTGAACAGATAGTTTCATCGTTTCTCATGATAATAATAATTTGTGTATTGCATGCAGTATATAGATCCAATATCTTTTCAATTATTAGAATGTATCTATGTTGGTCTTCCAAATAAAACTATTCTATTTTATTATATTCAATGTAAAGTGTTTTTGTATAAAGTACAAGTATGTCATGTACTGTGCTGAGCACGTCACGCCCTCTGGTAATATAGCACACATCGAGTAAAGAAAAAAAAAACAAAAAAAAAAACAAAAAAACAAAACAACAACAACAAAAAAACACGACCAAAACAATATTTCCCATCATCAAGGCCAATTACTATATAAAAATACAATAAAATAAAATGATACACAGTATGTATGTATGTATGTATGTATGTATGTATGTATGTATGTATGTATGTATGTATGTATGTATGTATGTATGTATGTATGTATGTGTGTGTGTATGTATGTATGTATGTATGTATGTATGTATGTATGTATGTATGTATGTATGTATGTATGTATGTACAGTCAGAGAGAGAGAGAGAGAGAGAGATGTACTTACATGTTTGGTTAGAACTGTGATGATATAAAGTTGATATAACTGGTGTGTAGGATTTCTCCTGCTTTCTTCCTTGATGTGTGAACAAAAATAGATCAGTTTAATTGGTTGAGACGAACAAATAAATAACACAAGAGGTTAAGTCCTTATCAGAAAGCTGTATTTCTTTCTAATTTATTATTGCGCAAGGAATGTTGTTAATTGGTTTTAGTTGTAAGAAAAATGTGTGTATGTATACATTTTAGCAAAATGTGTACACAGACAGATTCATCTTAATATGTACAAATTTATGTTACTTTGATGTTGTAATCTGTCGTCCGCTGTCGGCCATAAGACACCGTTATATGTATTTGACCCCAATTTCATGAACCAATCACGTGATGTGTCAATATCAGAAAGGTGGAGGTAGTTCTTGTTCCGTCAGCGGATGTTAAAATAATCGTCGCAAACACAATTTATGGAAAAAATCAATGTGTGAAATACATGGACAAGTGCATGAAGACTGTGCGTGTTTGGTACCATTTAAATTTCAGTGTATGCCGTCAGATGGTCATGCACGATTTTAAATTCTTGAATTCCAGTCTTAGGATATAAGTTCAAATCGCTGATAATATGACTTTGAAGAGAAATAATTTGAGACTGTTTCCCGGAATCTTTTAGAGAAAACTACCCTCGACTAAATGTATTAATGATTGTGCAGAAACATTTATTCCGAGGCCAACTAATCTCAAATCTCGAAAGTAGAGGTGAGACTTACGGCAATTATAAATCGCACAACACTGTCAAATATATGGTAGGAATATCTCTACATGGGCAAATTATGTTTATTTCAAAGGCATTTGGTGGACGAGCAAGCGATAAATTCGTAGCTGAAAAAAAGTGGATTTTTAAATTACCTTCTCCCTGGAGTGCTGTTAAGCTAGACATGTAGCTAACATTGTTTTGTGGAAAGGACTAGTGAAGATTCAGCAGGACTAGTAAATTTCTCAATCTACTAGTCCTTCTTGCTACAAGGAAATTTATGTTATATTCTAGTCCTGAAGAAACTCATATTGTTTTCTTATGTTAATGTTTTTTCACTTGACTAAAGGTGAAACTTAAACAGTGGCGGCGCGAGGGTTCGAGGTGCCCGGGGGCAATGTTCTTTAGTGGCGCCCCTACTTTGACACTGAGAACAATTTTTAGGTCAGTTGTCAACCTCCAACCTCCACCCCCCCCCCCGGTTACAGCTAAAGAAAGAAAAGTAAAAAAGCTACAGACGGCGCCCTTCCCCCTCCCCCGGCGCCCGGGGGCAATTGCCCCCACGACCCCCCTCAATCGCGCCACCACTGAACTTGAATTGACACATAACACGACAACATTTCATTTTCCCAAATCCGTAATTTAAATAAATGACACATTCATTAACATCATAACATGATTAAAAAATCAGAACCAACATAAAACTATAATTATATAAATGTATAGTCACAGACGCATACATGTTTTGAAAGTCTTACTAAACAATAAGCGATCTTCTTTAATTTCATCAACTATGCGTGACATCATTTTCTTTGCATAAAATGTACGTAGTCTTGTAACATGGCCATTTACATCATTTTCATCATACTCTACATTCACAAACTTGTGGTCATCTGCACTAAGCTATACAAGAAGTTTACATTTCCTAAGACCGGTGCAAAATATTGTCTTCTGTATTTACATATAGAACCCTATATTCCCTTTCTTCTTAATAATCAGACTGCCATTGCCACTCTTTTGTACATCATAATTCTTGTTTGAACAAAATTCATCCAGTGTTGTCCAGTTAGTAGGCATTTGATTTTTTAATTTCAAGTAGAGTGTCTTCATTTTAAATTCTATCTAGGTTCGCTGACATCCAGTTTTCCTGCACAGGAGCACGCGTTCCTTTTTCAATAACAGAAATATCCATTAGAATTTAAATATTGTTTTGCTGCCACATCACATTAAGTCCGTGGTTTGTGAACTTATTTCCTAAAAATTTGGAATGTAAGTGTACTGTTATAACATTTGTGCTATCAGTGGAATCCTTTTTGATTATTTTTACGTACCGATTCGCTTTATTTACAATCTATTTCACTACTAGTATGGCGGACACAACTGCTACGCACCTAGCGAGCAATATCAGTAAAACGGGCGATAATTAGAAAACCGTGTCTACATTTGAGAGAGGCACAGAGACAGATTTATGAGAGAGAGAGAGAGAGAGAGAGAGAGAGAGAGAGAGAGAGAGAGAGAGAGAGATAGAGAGAGAGATGTATGATGGATATGCTAGGTCCAAATGTGTATACATGTACCTTGTTAGTCTAATTTACAAGCAAAATTGGTAAACGTGGAATAAATGAGATCATTAGAGCTTCTCTTGGCCGTCCTTCTCCCCCCTCCTACCGGTGTGTTACATTTTTTTACCATGTATGAGGGAAATGTCTATCACAGTATGAGTTAACTTCCTTGTAGTTATCTAGTATATCTGAGAGAGGAACAGAGACAGATTTAAGAGAGAGAGAGAGAGAGAGAGAGAGAGAGAGAGAGAGAGAGAGAGAGAGAGAGAGAGAGAGAGAGAGAGAGAGAGAGTATGGGAATCCTAGGTCCAAATGTGGGCACACGTACCTAGTTAACTTCAAAATTGGTAAATGGGGAATCGACGGGACTGATAGAATTACCCCTGCCCCCAACCCTAATCAACTTTTTCCACAGCATGTGTGGTTCGTTAAAGAAAAGTTATCATGTACGAGGGAATGTCTATGACAGTAAGAGTTAATTTCCTTGTCGGTATTTAGTATATTTATGACTACAAGAGAGAGAGAGAGAGAGAGAGAGAGAGAGAGAGAGAGAGAGAGAGAGACCACGGCAGCTGACCTGTGCTGGCTTGTGTGAATATCGAACCCGCGACCCTTGGATTACGAGTCCGACGCTCAACCAACTGAGCTACAGAGGGAGTGATATTTATGATGAAAATACAAGGTCCAAATGTGGGTACATGCCCTAATATAGAAACAAAATTGGTACACGCTCAATAGATGGTATTGATATAACTTTTCTTGCACCCCTACCCTCCATTTACCTTACAGCAGTGTGTTCTTATACGTATGTCTATGATAGTAAGCGTTAATTTGCTTTACATTCCCACGTATACTTATAACTGAGAGAGAGAGAGAGAGAGAGAGAGAGAGAGAGAGAGAGAGGGAGAGAGAGAGAGAGAGAGAGAGAGAGATTATGGTAACATTATATATAGATGCAAAGTTGGTAAATGTGGAACAGACGGGATTTACAGAACTTCCCTATCCTCCACCTCCGTCACGTGCTTTTCCACAGCAGGGTGTTGTTATACGTCTCTACCACCAGTTAATCCACACCCGTGGTGAGATTTTGAAATCGTCTATCTTAGGTCTTTAACACCACCCTAGGACTGGATACATGTTGAAAACCAGGCTGAAAGCCTGGGGTGATTGGTGTGTGGATCACTCACGATAGAAGTTTTACTCTGTATGGGTTATATCTTACAACCAAAAACTATGTGTACTGGTCTCTTTTTCTGTGTTTGCCACTTGTTAAAAATTAATAGTGGGGCGTCTTTTCACAAGGTAAACTTAAGTCATAAAAGAAATAGACGAGATAAAACGAGATAAGACACTTGCGGTAACAATATTGATTCCCCTATGTTTCACGGTGTTCTTGTTGGCTTGGTTTACACCATAGTGACACTTTGCGTCTATCTGTAATATTACTAAACCCGTCTGGGACGGGGTAGGTGTGCAAGACCTCTAGCACCACCACCACCATTTTACAACAATAGTGTCCCACTGCGAGGTGCACGAGACACAAATAAATTTGGAAGTAAATCTTGAAAAGTCATTTAAAATATAGCCTAGTATTCTCGAAGGTATCTTCTGTACTCGCGTATAAACCGATACCAACTGCAAACTGCATAGATACAGATCTGCCGTCGCATAATGCGCCAGCAGATCAGGGTATATGCAGTTTGCAAGGATTAATCGGTAGAACAAACATAGACCCTGATCTGCCGGCACATTATGCGACGGCAGATCAGGCTCTATGTTGTTTGCATTTGGACTCTGGTTATATGCGAGTAATACGGTAGAAACAAACACTTATGTTTAAAAGTTAAATTTGTTTGCGAAATTTTTTTTTGTTTCCAGTACTATATCCAAAATTAGGTTAGTACTAGTATTTGTGTATTATGCTCTATGTACCTGCGCCATTTACACAACTTTTCTATGAATATATTCATTAATTCCTTGATGAACTTTCTAAGTAGTTAGGGGGGAGTGTTGAGAGCCAAACGGGAACTCCATGTATTTTGAGGAAAAGGAATATAGAGCCAAAATTTATAGAGCCAAAGGGGACACTTGGGGGACAAACGTAAGTTTAACATTAGGGGGACTCTTCAGGGACAAGATGGCGGAGGTTTGGATAAAATAGTGACAAAAGTGAAAAATTTATAGGGACAAAGGGGACGCTTGGGGGACAAACGTGAGTTTAACATTAGGGGGTCTCTTCAGGGACAAGATGGCGGAGGTTTAAGTATTGACCGACAAAAAAACTAGATAGCTTAACCGGTGAAGACGTGGTTTTTTAATATATTAGAAGTTCGGACGTGAAGGAAAAAACATCCCTTTAACCTAAAAAAACCCCAAAAAAACATCACTCCAATACCCCCGCGTCTGACGTCATTCTTTCTACGTCATTCTTGGCTTCGCGGAGTTTTACACTACATGACCTCTGAGTCAAAAAAAGCGCGGACCTAAAAGAAACTACTTTTGATAAAAAAAACCATTAGATCGATAGAAAGAAAGAAAGAACATATTCATTATTTTTTTTCAAATTCAATAAAAAATAGAGGGGGAAATAAAAAGGTTTTTTAACTTTTTTTAGATCGATAGAAAGAGAGAGAAAGAACATATTCATTATTTTTTTCAAATTCAATAAAAAACTACACAACACCTTTTTTTCAACAATCCACAAAATTGTTTATTCAACAATAAGTATTCCAACATTTAAAAAACTAACTATTCAACCATAAATTTTTCAAACAGGAACATATTTACAAGGTTGACAACGTTGGGAAGGTAAAGTAAATGTCAAACTTTCTACATCGACATTATCATTTTGATGTACACTACGATTGTGAGCTAAAGACAAGAGATAACCATAACGTTGACAAAACCATTGTTGTACTTTAGCATCATTTCGAACATAGTCACTATCAAAATAAGTCAGTAAATGTTCTAAGGAATATCCAAGACTGCGTTGATGAAGATAATGAACACAATATTGTCCACACACCATGGAATCAGATCCTTGTAGTCTCACATTATTGAATCGAGTTGAGACGGCATTTCTTCTCATAAACTCGATGATGTCTTTTTCCAAAGGAGGTAATCCATAAGAATCAAAATATTCCACACCACCACCATTGTGATCGTTGGGAAAGTACACGGCAATCCAATGGGTTCCTGGTAGATGACTGTCGTCGGTATTGATGACATAAGCATGAACGTTTTTTGGTTTACGATGAGGTAGTTCATCTTTAGCACATACCACAGGATTCCAAGAAGAAGTATAGGAACTGCGATTCAATAAGTCAATAAGTAATGAAGTTCCCTGGTATCCATTTTTTTCTTCTTTTTTTTGTCTTCAACAATGGAAATAACTCACTATCAATTCACACCTGACTTTATGCTTGAATTGTTCTGTCTTGTAATTCCACGAATATTCACGTCGGATAGGTTCTGCACTCTGATGAATGAGTCCTTCGATCCGTTTGATCTCCAGAGAAGTAAGTGGAGGAAAAGAAGAAGTCTGTAAGACTTTATACCACTGTGTCAACACGTGTTCATCTGAGAGTTGTGTCCAGGCCGTTTCCAAATATTCATCCAATTGTTCTTCGCCTGTCAACATCATACATTTGTCGTGTTGTATCTGACTGGGATGATCGGTTTGACATCCATAACATTGTTCTTTAATCAGACTGTTAATGATTGGACTCAATTCCTGAGCATAACAGGTCACTAACTGTTTTTCGTGTTCCGGCCATCGACAAACCATAAATCCAGTAAACACAGGAACGGAATGGTTTTCTTCTTCTTCTTTTTTTTCTTCTATTTGAGGTACTGAATGAATGACTTCGTCATTATCATTATCCTTTGTGGTAATTGGTGACTGGTGAATCACTTCACAAAATCCCTCATCTATCTCCAAAGGTTCTACGTTCTGCATCTTTTGTTTCTTCTAATAGTCTACAATGACTTCTCTCAAACTGTTGATCTCTAGAGTGTTATCAAATTCTGCATACAAGATAACGTTCACTGTCTGGGTTAGAGCTTGACCAAACTGAAGTTCCACACGAAGGGGGCCTGATTTTATAGGGTGGAAATGTCCTTCATCGCTGCCTTGGTCCGGAGTGAAATCAAATCCCCACAAGGCATACCCTCCTGCATAATCCTCGTACGTAATGCCGTGGCTACTGTCGCGGCCTAACTGTCCTGTGGCTTCATACAGGGTCAAGTAAGATCGTAAGTAATTTCTCTCGCCACCAAAGTCAGGTTCAAAAGGTCTGGTACACAAGGTCTTGCCATCTCGACTGACATCTATTTTGGTGACGTTAAAGTGCTGAAACTGGAACGGATTTTCACCGATGGCTCCGTTGAAGGCTGCATTAGAAACCATACCAATGATCAAACGTTTAGGGAGCTGTCCTTGGAAGATGTGATCTTCGACTATGGATCGGAGTCCAGCGGCTGCAGTAAAGGTTTTCACTTCCACGCGTCTAAGAGGATACTTTGCAGTGGTTCTGCTCAAGGTTTGACTGATGTCGTTAGCTACTTTGGGTAAGACTTCTACACGTCGCACATAAAGTTTGGCTTGTTGAATGATGGTTTTCCACTCGTTAGAAAAAGCTATCAAATGGAAAGCGGCACTACTGCGATTTAGTCTCAGACGTACATCTACTCCGTTCAACAAATACTTGTCTTGCAACCACATGTCCAAATGCAAACGATCCATCAGTTCTAAACTGTTCCCTCTGATTTTCTTTCGGCGTTCGTTAAATCCCACATTATGAGGATCTGCTGGAATTATTTTATGAGCAGCATCATCAGTCTGGTCAATCCTCGCCCCTGTTGACGGGGATATGTCGTTGAAGGCACCCGCGGTGTCAGGTTTCCAGACCACAGAAGCATCCAGATGAGTGTTCTTGGCATCTTTTCCGTACGACAAGAGATTTTCCAAATAAGCACGGTAAGGGTAAGTATCCAAACTGCTGCTGATCAGTTTGTTATTCAAGTACAAATCTACTCCACTGAACAAAGAATGAAAGAAATTATTGACGGGAGCTACTAGGGAAGCTTCCACAGGAAGGCTGTTGTCACTTTTTTGTACTAGCAGTTTCAGGTACAAGTAACTGTTATTCAGATCGATGTAATCTTCGGTTTGTCTTTTGATATCAAATTCGATAGGAGCTGAATCCGTCAAAGACGATACAGGATGAAATTCCACCCATTGGGATTCTTGCATTGTCATCATGGTGGGACGCATAGAAAACAGATCTAGTTCGGACTTGGTACATTCGCAAGAATCTCGGTGCATCATTTTCACAGTTTAATAATCAAATACGTCTAATTCTCTACCAGTTTTTCTTCTTATCTTATTTTTTCTGGAAGTACTACTGCCGCGTGTTCTTTTATGAACTTTGAAAGGATTTTGAGGTCGTCGTCTCTTTCTACCTTGTCCTTGCTGCTGTGAAGTAATGCCAGAGTCTGAAGCGTGAAGCGTATTTATAGGATTTTCTCGGAGACCTAAAAGATCTTTACCAGTAGTCATCAACACATTTTTGCCTGCTCTCAAAAAGGCTTCTTTTGGATTTTGTTTGTCGATGAGGACGTTTTGCAAAAATTCTTTTCCTTGTGTCAAAGCGGCATCTTTTAAGGCATGAAATCCTCGAGACACCATCGGTTTCAAAATAGGAGCTACCGTCCTAAAGGCTGATTTTAACATATCTCCTAAACCATGTCCTCGTTGTCGAGCCACTCCTTGGTACACTGGATACATTTTTTTGAGGAATGTTAGAGAACTTGTTTTTTTCGAAAATGTAGTTTCACCGTGACTTTTCCTTGGTCAATGAATGGTACACTTTGTCCTAAATCTCCTTTTAAACTAATCTGGACACTGTCAAAATACGATTTACTGACTGGAAGATAATGAGGATGTACAAATTCACGGTGAACGTGAAAAGTGTTGCCACCAATACTAGCATTACTAGTGGTAGTACTTCCACCCTCTTCGTCCACAGTAACACTAGAACCACCACCACCACCAATATCCAATTTGAAAGGTATGACTCTCAGTAACGGAGCAGAGGTGTGTCCCACCACGTTGTACTCCACCACATCTGAGTAGACAAACATTAAATTCAGTCCACCATTCAATTCGATAGGATGTTTAAATTTATGTCCAAATTCTACGTTGGTTCCAAACTCTAAATCACTTTCAGCGGTAAAATCTTTATTTCCACCCAAAATACCAAACAATCCAGAGCAAAATTCAATGGTCAAGTATTTTCTCTCTTCCAAAGGTAAACCTTTATCTTTCTAAGTAAGGAGTTGCCCTCTCTCTTTGAAAAATTGGACAATTAAACGTCGTGCCAAAGCATGGTAAGCAATTCTTACAAATTTATCGGCTGCTGATATGGCATTTTGAAATTGGCGTGCAAACTGGGTTCTAATGGTGTCCACCAAATGTTCAGGACTAAAATAATACCCTGTAGGAATTCTCAGGGTAATCTGAGAATAGACAATAGGACTAGTCGATTTAGGATCTGGTACTAACTTTTTGAATGATCCTTTCATGTCTGGATCTTCAGGGTTTTCTTTCCAGATTTCAGGATCATTATTTGCCAAGTGATCATGTATTTTTTTGTTCAAGATTTGTACAACCATAGTGTTTTGAGTTTTGTTGATGTTTATGATTTGCGTAGGATGAATGATTTCTACCAAACCCACTTCCCAATGAGTATCGTGATCCAATTGAATGGCTTGAGGTAATTTGGCCGTGAAACAACATAAGCTGTTGTTGGGAAACACATCCATGGAACTGTCACTAGGTAACGTTAAATAAAATTGGTCATTCATAGTTCCAAAGTGGTGGTTCTGGTGTCCGAGGAGTCACTCAAGTGAACAGAAGAAGAAGGATGTTCAAAAGGTTCAAAAAGAGGACTGGTATTTTGGTGGTGGTGGTAACTGGACGAAGAAGAAGAAGATGGACTGGCGTTGTTGTGGTGACTGTTGTCGGTCGTGGTCGTAAATTTCAAAGAGGGACTGGGTAAAAGATAACCGATGCAACTGCTCAGTAAAATGGTCCACAATTGTTTGTCTCCTTGTTGTAAACTCAAATTGGCAATGGCTGCTCCGATGACACAATACACTACAAAGATTTGGCAGGAAAAGACGATTTGATTTTTAGGCACACGTTCTCCGCACCACACCCAAAGCGGTTGTTTTTGTAATTCTTGAAGAGAAGAAGAACTCTGTGAAGGAGTCGTTGAAGTCGTCTGGGTGGCTACTGTGTTGAATGGCATGTTGTGAGTTTACTTCTTTTTCTTTTTATAGTCGACGACTTGAGAAGCTGCAATCCAAGAATCAAAACTAGGGGGATATCCTTTCCAACGTACTTTGACTTCTTCTATTCGTCGTTTACCTACTTTCCGTGTTCTTTGTTCGAGAATGCTTTCGATGTCGTACAAGGTGTCTTCTTTTTTTGTCACTCGTTGTAACTCAGGCAAGTAAAATGTTCCTTTGAGTACTTCACCGTGCATGTCTTCCAATTTATAGACGGGAGGATCACGTCCACGGACGGGGGTAGTGACACGAAACAATTCGGTAGTCCAGTTAGGTAAATAACATTTGTCAAAAGTACATCCAACGCTACGATGGTACGATTGATTGTACGCTTTGACCAAACGAGGTAACACGTCGATGTACTTGAGAGTATGTTGATGTGTAAAATATTTCCACATACGTTCTTTCAAAGTTCTTTGAAAACGTTCCACGATACTGGCTTTGGTTTCAGGATTTTCGGTCGTAAAAAAATGAATGTGTCTTTGTTTCAATTCTTTTTGAAAAGCTTGGTTTAGAAATTCGGTGCCTTTGTCCGTTTGCCATCGTAAAGGTTGGCGTCCACTTTGTTTCAAGGCCCGTACCAATTCGGTACTGCTTTTAGAAGTCAAAGGCACGACCCAAGCAAATTTGGAAAATACGTCGATGACACAAAACAAATATTTGTGACCACGATTGTAAGTGGCTAAATGAGAGACGTCCGCTAAATCGGCTTGCCATTGATGATCGATGCCTTCCACTTGAGTGGTACTTCTAGAAAATTTACGTCGAATGGGTTTGTGTAACGTGTACGTCGATTGTTCTTGTAACCATCGTCGTACTTCAGGTAAACGTACACTTTTCAATTGACTTTTAGCAGCTCGATATAATTTTTGAACTCCTCCGTAACCAGCAGCATGACCAGGATTGTAATAAATGGTGGCTAACAGTTTCTCCATGATTTTCCTCAAGAATAAGTTAACCAAGTTCCAATACTCTTTTCTTCGTGAGGTATCTTTTTGGATTGTTGTTGTTTACGTGTCCGACGTGCTACTGGGGTAAAGGAGGGAGTTTGATCAGGGGTCATCGGTTCTGTTTTGACTTCTTTCTTTACTTCTTTCTTTTTCTCTTCTGAGGGTAAAGGGGTAGACCTTTTCTTTTTTATCCAATCCGGGGTGGCAAACTTTTTTATTTTTTTAAGAGGTGGAGTTAGTAAAAACTCTTCTTCTTCTTCTTCTTTTTTTTTTTTCTTTTTTGATGGTCACTTTAGGTTCGCTTTTCATCAGAGCCTTAAAATCTCTCAGAGTGGGTGGAGCTGTTTCGTCGACTGCTTTTTGGCGAAAGAGTTGTAGACGTTGTAAAAGTTGACCGTACCGTTGGGATTTTTCTGTTTCGGACACATCGTTACGTTCCATCAGGGATTGTATTTCTTGTTGTAACTGAGACATTTCGTTAAGATTAGGATTGGGTGGTAAATGAGGTATCCGTTGTTCGTTCCAACGATGAAATTCCATCCATCGTTTGTAAGGTACTAAAGTCAGTTTTCGTCCTTCCATTTCATTCAAAGGTACCAAAAAGGTGTGGTCATTTCAGAGAAGGGTTGTCCTTTTTATCTTCTTTTTTTTATCGCATGACCCCTCCTAAAAGTGGTCCAGCAATTGTTCCTAACAAAGGAGCGGCTATTTTTAACAGCGGTCCTAACAGCATAGGTAGAAATCCTCCTCGTTGTACCAACATTTTTTTCTTTTGTTGAAGAGGTATTTTCTTTTTCACCATTTGACGAAGAACATTCCGATGTTTTCCTAATTTTTGTTTCTGTATCTTGGACAAAGGTACCGTTCCTTTCAACACGTTCAAACAACATTCACACACGGTATCGATGATTTCTTTAGGAGCTGTTTGAATGAGTTGTTTTCGCATGGGAGAATTGGATTTGGTCAAGACAGACAAGACATCCCAATGTTTAGCTAGACGCGGGGGAAGTCGTCCTTTTTTGGTGGTTTTCTTCTTTTCTTGGTGGTGGTGTACACGTTTGGGAGCCATCTTTTTTAGTCGGTAGAAAACAAATCTGAAGTCTTTTGGCCTTTCACCCTTCTATTTTATACTGGAATACGTCTCCACTGATTGTCTGCACGACGTACCAACTTCACGACAGGTCTCACTCGACGTTGAGGTGTTTTCAAAGGACTAAATCGTCTCAATTCTTGTTTGGATAAATCCACTAAACTTTGTAAGATACCAGTTCTTTCTTGGACTTTGGTTTTAGGGGATGGTACTTTGTGGGTGGCTGCTGCCATGGCTAAATCAGCTGAAGTCGACGGCCCCGACGGGGTGACTTTAGAAATAGGTTTCCATTTTTGCATCAAATTAGGAAACACGGATCTTAAGTCTGGTTTGACAGGCATCATGGTAAAAGGGGGTGAAGAAGACAAAGAGGAAGAAGTGGACGCAAAAGGAGACCTCGTCACTGCTGGTGGTGATGGTAAGGGTGGTGGTGTTTTGCGGGTGTACGTTTGCGTCCTGGCAGCAGTACCTCTTTTACGTCGGGTGTCAGTGGTGGTGGTGGTAGTGGTGTTTTTTTCTTCTTCTGGGCAGAACTTTTCTTTTTCTTGGGGCTGGTTTTCTTCTTCTTGGGACTTTTCTTCTTCTTTTTAGGAGTTGTTTTGGTTAGGGTATCATTAGGATCCCATTTCAAAAGGGAACGAATCATGACCCCTCCTAAAGAACCACTTCCACCAGGAGTTAAAATGATTTGTTTTTTAGTCCGTGAATCGATTCTAGGATCAGCCAGTTGTGACAATGCCACTTTATGTCTTTGAAAAAAACGTTGAGTTTGATGAGGGATGTGAATGATGCCTTGCAGTAATTGACGTGCCGTCAAAGTAAACCATCGTAACACTTCTTTAAGACTCGCTTCTAACAAATGAGCACGGACTTGTGCATTTTATTCACGACTGATGCCATACAAGGCACGAATCAATTTAGCCGAAGGATGAGATTGAAAGGAAGTCATCTTCTCTCCAAAAAGAGTGTGAGATAGAAATGACGTCGTAGGTTGTTTTATAGTTTTTTCAAAAATGGGCTGAAGGGGACGTGTAAATCACAGGACCTCCTTCTTCACTCCAAGAGTGAAAGATACTGGCACGAAATCTCAAATAGTCAGGAGTGGTCGGTTTTAAGTCAATGAGTAAATACTCGTGAGGGGTTTGAGTGGCATCGTCGTACGCATAATTGAGCCAAGGAGACCCTAACTGTTTGGCTAACACTTGTACCTGAGATTTGTCTCTGGGACTTTTAAACAAGACCACGTAATGAGCATTCAAACTAATGGTTCGATGGGCTTTACTTTGTTGAAATAAATTTTGTGTAATGTAGACAATGCTGGCATTACGATGGTGTCCTTTTCGTGTAAACCAAAGTTTAATTTCTTCTTCGTCTTCTCCTAACATGTCATCAAAAATAACTAAATGAGTTTGACTCACGTCAGACACGATTCCATCGTCTTCGTGAGGAATACCATCCACAAAGGAAATGGTTTCTCCTTGACTTTCTTTCAATAACGTGTAAGACGGTTGCCACTCTTTGTAACACCACACGATACGTTGAGGTGGACGATCGAACAAATCAGTTTTGTGTTCGATCAATCGTTTGACAAATTCGGTTTGCCTGAACCACTTGGTCCAGCAATCAACATGTTAAAGGGATGACAAAGATACAAAGCATTCCAACTTTGACGATCTAACTTTTCGTCAATCACTTTCACCACAGAAGAGGAGGAAGAGGCAGACGAGGTAGAAGAGGAAGATGTATCCATGATTGAGGTAAGAAGATTTTTGAGAAGAAGACAAAAAACCCAAGGCATTTTATACGATTTTCATACACGTTTATTTTTTTTAAAAAGTAACCAACCAACCAACAAATAACATATTTTTTTTACAAGTCATTCATTTTTTACAGTACGAGTGAGAAAATAGCCAAGTAAAATCATCAGGTACACAATGAAGGCTCCTACTAAAACCATCAAACTGTCATATAAACACGTCAATGTACAACAATTGTTTCGTGTCCTAGTCATGAAAGACACTGTTTGTGGTGACATTCTTCTGCTCGTCTTTTGTTTTTTTGAATCCTCTGACGGTAGCGGTGGTGGTGGTGGTAAAGAAGGGTGGTGGTGGTGTTCCTCCTCAAGAGGTATTGGAACCACAGTGGTGGTGGTGGTGGTGTCAGGTACTTCTTCTTCTTTTTCTTCTTTTAGGGTTTCCCATCGAGGTTCCCCTTTTTTCACTTTTAGAACCTTATGAACAAGTGGCCAAATCTTTGCTGAACTGGGCCACTTCTTGTAACCAATCTTGGAAACCAAGGTTTCTCCAGGGGCGTACATCTTTCCAATGGAAAAGGTGTTGGTGTAACTCACTAGCAAAACACACTTCTTGAAATGTTTTATACACAGATAAAGTGTGACGAATGTCTTCTTCACATGGAAGTGCGTCACTAATTTTCATTACCACTCTCAACGCTTTACGTACAATGTGTCTTTCTTGGACTGATAAAATCAAGTTTTTATAGTCTTCTTCTTCTTCTACTAAGTCCGAAGAAGAACACAGGGTCATATTGTTTTTTGGAACTCAACAACAATTGAGTCCAAAACAACCACGGATCGTTCAAAAGAATCCAAGGCAAACACTTGTCCTCAAAAATATTCCACAACGAATGTCCTGGAAAACGAATTCTAAGATAAGAAGTCACTAAGACACACACCACATAACGTCCAAAATTCAATGGACACAGTTCTTGTATCACTTTTTTTATAATCCTCTAAGGTCTGAACATGATCTATGATTTCCTTCCACGGAATCCGTTTCACGAGTGGCGTGTAGAGTTCAGGCATACCCACTCTTTTATAGCCAGGCTACCTAATAGACACTTAGTGGTGACGGGCTAGATCTTTGGCAATGTACTCTGGTAAAGTTTCCGTATTCTTCTAAAGAAGAAGTATTCTCCTCCGTCATGGAATTTTTTTTAAAAACTACTTCTTCTTCTGTTTGGCGAACTGTTCTAAGGCGACTAAAGGTAAGAACTGACAGTGCGGAGACCATCTGGCATGTTCAATGTAAGCTGAGTCGGTAGGCTCCCAATGGTGAAGTTTCACACCGCAACTAAAACATTGAACTTTATCTCCTTCTCCCGTGTATTTAAATCCAGATCTAGCTAAACCTTCCGGTTTAGGTCCTTCTAGATATTTTGGCCACTTGTCTTTGAATGACTCCAGTCGACTTTCATACTTGGAATAACCAAGTAAAGTCACAGGTATTCTGATATGCAAATAGGGACCCACATTCACCTTGTTGTCATTAACGTCAATACCAAACCGTACAGAATCCGTTTCATCGCATGGTACTGCATCACACTCCAAGTCGTGGTGACTCATCCTTTTTTTTTCTTCTTCTTCTTGCTTCTTGGCTAACGTTGAAAGTGAGAATGAAGGGTTAGGTTTGGAAGGGGTTCCTTTTTTATACTTCTCCAAATCGGCGTGTCCGTAAGGTAAAGTAGTGTGATCTGGAAGTCTCACTCTTTTTTGGTACACGATACGATACACTTTTTGAACAGGTCGAGTCACGATTTTATGATTTGGTAGGCGTACAATCTTGTGAGTTTCTAACGTGGCTACTTGAAAATCTTTCACTTGTCCAGACAGCAAAGCATTTTTTAAAACCTCAAAGTTCACGACTTGGTTAGTTCGATAGTTCAGAGTCAACCCTTTGACTTTGCATTGGGTGTGAAGTTGACCTTGAGGGTCTCGGTATCGGTACCCATAATTTTTAGGGCCACCGCTAGCAAAACTCAAAATGGTATCTTGAGGGTGTTCGTCTGTCCAGGCTCCTAAACGATCTCCTTGAATAGTAGGGTGTGGGTAACCGGGGCGATGAATGTAAATGCAACTGTCAGTATCAAAATACAAGACACGATCTCCTAAGACTTCTAACGCTTCGTCGTACAATTTCAAGCGAGCATGAGCGGTCACGTAAGTGGCAATGACTACGTTACTAAAGTCGTCAGGTTTGACAAACTTGGGTTCTTCTTCGAAACTGACATAGATCAAATCCTCACGGACGATTTCGACGTGTTTAACTAGTATACTTTTGTCGTCCACCAGTTCAAAGTAACGATAAGGATCGTCCACGTATTCCGTTTTGGGTAAGATCGTACGTTGAGCCATTTTACCCCACAAACAATTCAACATCACTTTGGCAAACGATCTTTTTCCCTCATTTTTTTCTACGTCTTCTAAAGTAATGCCTTCAACGTCACGGTATTCTTCTTTGAATCGTTCTTGGTCTTCGGGAGTTTGACACCACGAAGGATAACCACTAGCTTCTTGTTTCAGTTTGAGAAATTGGTTCACGTACCCCGAAAAAATGCCTGGATGATTAGTGGCGTCGTCCTTTTGGTATTGGGCTGTAGTTGGAAAGTGCCAAATTTCATACACGTTCAATAAACGGTATCCACGATCCAGAGCTCGAAACAATTCGGCACTGACCCACGTTCCTGTCAACGACCGTTCTTCCTCCGTGTGGCGACAGGGATGATCTTGGTTACACGTTTCGGCACACGTCCGACATAAAGGAAACATCAATTTTCCTTGACAATGGTGAGGTAAGATGGGATGAAACAAGGAGGTAAGACTTTACATTTGATTAATCCTTCGTATTGACGAATGTGTTCCACGTCAATGTGTTCTGTTAAAATTTCAGGGTGACCAGTGGGAAAACGAGAATATTTACACACCCAAGGATACAAAGAACACACGTCAATGTATTTGATTTCTTCTCCTTGGGATTCATTCACGTCGTACAGTAAACGAGTGGCATTGGTTCGCCCTCCAAATAAACTGTGGCGTGGATCCAAAGGTTCGATGTCGGCTGCGTCGTAACTTTGAGTGATGGTCTTAAATTCAGGATCGGTTTTCAAACGTCGATCGTATTCGTGTTCCCACATTTCTATCACTTTGTAACCTTGACTTTCTAACTGGAGTCGTCGTTGACAAGTCTGTTCGTATAACTGATCCATGGTAGAATCTGAATAAGGGCTTTCCATCTCTCGGTTAGGATAACAAGTAGGACATCCGTGAAATAAACATCCCTGAAACTCGTACACAATGTGCGGGTTTTCTAAATCCCAACCATCCACGGAATAACCTCCAATCTTTTTTTCTCCTCCTCCGTTTCTAGCATGTTGTATCCATTTGTCTTCTTTTTGACATAAGTAATGAAGCCAACGTAAAGCTTTGACCGAATATTGACGACTAGCAAAGAGTCCCGTGTTGGAGTCGATGATGGCCAGTTGGTTCTCGGGCATGAAATTTTGTCTGTAGACCAAGGAACAGGCTTTAGGTAAAGTGGCTGCATCTTTCAAAGGATCGACCTCCGCACTATCGAGAAATAACTCTCGAAACTTTCCACAACAACGTCTTAAAATATCTACATCCGATCGACAATATTTGAGCATCTCTTCTTGAAAGTCAAAGGGATCGTTCTGATGAGTTCGGTACCAAGCGTGAAAAGCTTCTCGCTGTTCGGGTCGCATTCCATCGGGGTCGTAATCATGAAGGTCAGGTAAATGAGGTAGGACGGCCTGTTGATTAGCTTCCGTGTTAAAGAAGTGAGGAAAGTAGCCTTTAGCCATTTCTGTCATGCCAAACGTTTTAGGCATTCGACTCAAAGGCATGGCTAAATAACTCATCGAATCTTTGAATTGAACTTGTCCTACTTTCATGTAGATGAGCTTTTTTCCATTCATAGTGACTTCAGGACGTTCGGTTCCATGGTTCAAATAATAATGAAGTAAAAACTGTCCATCGTATCCCGAAAAATTGTGAGCTATGACGGTGGCATACCGATGACAACTTCCGTAACGATGAATGTCTTCTTCGCTCCAAGTGTCGTGGGTGGTAGGATCTAAAACCCATTCAGCAAACTCAGACAAAGTATTCACTCCACGAAAGATTTTTTCACGTCCTCCTGGAATCCGACTACAATGAGGACAGTGAAAATGAATCGATTCTTGAATGCAATGATTACAAGCCCGATGGGCTACACAGAAATTGGGAATGTGAATGCCTGTTTCTTGCATGCATTCAAAATCAAAGAAGATGAAATCTACTTGGATCTTGTTCTTCTTCATCTTTATTTCTTTCTTCTCTATCTTGTCATGTTTTTGAATAAAACATCGATGATCAAAATCGACGATCTGATGACAAATAGAACATTTTTTCTTGCCAGCACAAATGTGTGCTTTGGAGTTGTTGGTTCGAATCAGTTGTCCACACGTAGAACACGATTGTAATAACTCACAAGCACATTTTTGTTGCTGACCTTGGGTCTTGAGATGTTGTTGGTAGCAAGAAGGACTGACAAAACGGCGTCGACAGGTTTCACAATAAACGTGTTGTTGTGGTTGTGGTTCAGGAAGACATGGTGGGTCGGCTAAACAACCCCGACATTTCGCTCCACAATGAATGTGTTTCTCCCGACTATTACACCCTTTGTTACATTTCTCACAGTAGTATCCGTATCCTAAAAATCCAGTAATACTGGTAATAGTATCAAAATGTTCTTGATGGTGATAAAGATAAATGTATTTTCCTTCAGGAAAATCAGGGCCTCGAAACAGTAGAGCTCCACGCACTTCTTGAGGGTGAACTTTTAACGTATAATGAGGAGCCAAAACATCTTGAAGTTGCTGTAATTGAGAAATACCACACACGGTCTGTTTAGGGATCCCTGCTTGTTTCAACAAGAGTTCTGCTTCTTTTCGTTGTTGGGGTCTTTGTGATCGTCGAATGTTCATCCAGGCTTTTTTCCATTCTTTGCTCTCGTTCTTGTTAGCAAAGGTACGGCCCACCACGATAGCTCGAGCTAAGCACATTGAATCTTGAGTATTGTCGATTTGAACGACACTGCGTTTGGTAGTACGAAGATCGTCCACCAATAACGGTTTTCTGCTTCGTCCACTTCCTCGAGGTGGAGAAACGTGAGTCAAGTAAAGGGTCGACTTTCCATCGGTGATAGTAAATGTGTCATTGGATTGTTGTACATGTTCTATTTTGGACATGACTTTATCTGGCGTTAATTCAGCCGGACTGCTAAATTCAATCCAAACAGGACTCTTCAATTGGTCATGATGAATGGCTAGTCTCAAGCGATCCTCTTCTTTGGCTCTACATTGCCGTTTCAAGTTGATTAAGACAGATTCCCACAAATCGCTAATGAACCGCGCCGCTTTCTCGGGAGGTACTTCGGACTTGAAGTCTTTGAAGTGAACTGTATGTGTATGGGCAGTGGTCCTAAATTTTCGAGAAGTGATTTTTTGTGTCTCTCGAATCCTATAGTAATTTTCAGGAGCCACGGCGGCGGTAGTAGGACTTTCTTGGTCATGGGTTCTGGTGTTGGTAGTAGTGGTTTTGGTTTTGGCTGGTAGTGGTGGTTTGGAAGTTTGGGTTTCAGGTTGTTCACTCATCTCGTCTTCAAAGTCACTGGCATGGACTTGAGCTAGTACTTCGTCTAAGGGTGTTTCAGGAGGTACGGAATACCTTTGTCGTCGTGGCCTCTTGGTTTGTTCTTGTTCTTGTTCTTCTTCTGGTTTCTCATAGTTTTTGCGTGATCTTTTCATCTTGAACTTTACTTTGAAACTGATTCAGTTTTCACCCAGGTACCTTTATATAGAGAGAGGAGAGTATATAAAGAGAGACCTTCGTACCTTCAGAATCAGTCTTTGGTGATTGTACTTTCAAACTGTGAAGATGGAAAAGTACTGCGCTCGAGATAAAAGTCAAGTTACTTGCTATATCTGCAAAGAGAAAGGTCATTGGGCTACACAATGTCCACAACGGCAACACCAAAACAGAGATAAAAGACAAGATACTTGTTATATCTGCAAAGAGAAAGGTCATTGGGCTACACTATGTCCACAACGGCAACACCAAAACAGAGATAAAAGTGAAGATACTTGTTATATCTGTCAAAAGAAAGGACATTGGGCTCCAGAATGTCCACAACGTCAACAGCAAAAGAGAGACAGAAGAAAAGATATGTTATTATTGTAAAGGACCAGGACATTGGTCTTATGAATGCCCTCAGAAAGAAGAAGAAGAAACTCCCGCAGAGGAGAGGGAGGAAGCCGATTCAAAATCAACAAACCTAGAAGAATAGAATAACATATCATTAAGAAAAGTAAGAAGAGAGAAAGAAGAATGGAAGACAGTGAGAATGAAGAAGAAGAAAAAATGGAAGACATGATTCCTGTGACGATTAGGATTCCTATGAAGAAGAAATTTAAGAAACACAAGAGAGACAGTGAGAATGAAAAAGAAAAGGAAACTATGATTCCAGTGTTTCAATTCAAGCCACACAAGCATTACAGAAAGTGAACTTTGTTTTCTTGTGTGTTTTTTTGGTGTTATATGTTATATTGCTGAATTATTTTGTAAAAAAAAAATTGGATGAATACACCAGACTGGAGAGAAAAAAAGTAAGTGGTTTTGTGTTATTTTGTTTTAGAGTAGAGATGCACGCACTCACACTTGTGGTTTTTTATCAAAAGTAGTTTCTTTTAGGTCATATGGTTTTTAGATTCAGGGTCATGGAGTGTAAACACCGCGAAGCCAAGAATGACGTAGAAAGAATGACGTTGGAGAGTATATAAAGAGAGAGCCTCGTACCTTCAGAATCAGTCTTTGGTGATTGTACTTTCAAACTGTGAAGATGGAAAAGTACTGCGCTCGAGATAAAAGTCAAGATACTTGCTATATCTACCAAGAGAAAGGACATTGGTCTTCAGAATATCCACCACGTTCACAAAAAAGAGATTTTGGAATTGAATTGAATAAGTACGTTCATAAAGTGTATGATAATTATGCTGCAGACATACTTGGAAATGTCTATCATTTGAAGTCTGGAAGGAAAGTCAAAGGAATTTTGAATTCATTTGGATTGATGGATATTACGGTTACTGGTAAGGAAGGAAAGAAGAGGAAATATATAAATCGAGGGAGATTTGTCTTTGAAGCGGTCAATGGACTGGATCTACCAAGACAGAGTCGAGTGGTACATCTCAATGATGTACTTGATGATGATAGAATAGAAAATCTTCAAGTAATGACTGCTAGTGAACAAACTTGTTTACACAAGCATGTGAAGAATGATAAAGAAAAAAGAAGAGTTAATTTTGGAAGTGCTAAAAGTGTGTTGTGTCAGTTGGTTGGTGAGACTGAGGAAAGAAGATTTGGAAGTATGACAAAGGCTGCTCAATATTTTGATTGTAATACAGGAAGTATCTACTTTTGCTGTACTGGGATTTGTAAGTCGGTCTTTTCGAAGAAGTTTCAGAAAAGATTTCAAGCTAGATGGGAAGAGCCAGAGAAGAAGAGTCAAGTCACTAAAGGATTTGTGAGACCTGTGAAATTAACTGACTTGAATTCAGGATTATACAGTAGAATGGATTCCGCTAGTGATGTGGCAAGATGCTTTGGATTAGATAATCGTAAAGTTTACAGGATTTGTCAAAAACGGCAGTGGATTCAAGATGATAATGGACATTTTATTAAGTTGGAGTTTATCAATGAGAGTCCAGAAGAAAGTTATGAGAGAATTGTCAACAAGAATCTTCCTGAAATGCCAGAACAAGAAGACGATGAAATGGTAACTATGGAAATGAATTGAACTGTATTGGACTTATATGCAATTGTTTATTACATTGGTGTATATATTGACTAGTATGTTAGCGTGATTTCATTCCTTCGTCATACCCTTTCGTAGGATTAGTTTTCTTTAAAATGTTGGAATAGTTCTTGTTGAATAAACAATTTTGTTGATTGTTGAAAAAAAGGTGTTGTGTAGTTTTTTATTGAATTTGAAAAAATAATGAATATGTTCTTTCTCTCTCTTTCTATCGTTCTAAAAAAAGTTAAAAACCTTTTTTTTTTCCCCTCTATTTTTTATTGAATTTGAAAAAAAATAATGAATATGTTCTTTCTTTCTTTCTATCGATCTAATGGTTTTTTTTATCAAAAGTAGTTTCTTTTAGGTCCGCGCTTTTTTTGACTCAGAGGTCATGGAGTGTAAAACTCCGCGAAGCCAAGAATGACGTAGAAAGAATGACGTCAGACGCGGGGGTATTGGAGTGATGTTTTTTTTTTGTTTTTTTTAGGTTAAAGGGATGTTTTTTCCTTCACGTCCGAACTTCTAATATATTAAAAAACCACGTCTTCACCGGTTAAGCTATCTAGTTTTTTTGTCGGTCAATACTTAAACCTCCGCCATCTTGTCCCTGAAGAGACCCCCTAATGTTAAACTCACGTTTGTCCCCCAAGTGTCCCCTTTGTCCCTATAAATTTTTCACTTTTGTCACTATTTTATCCAAACCTCCGCCATCTTGTCCCTGAAGAGTCCCCCTAATGTTAAACTTACATTTGTCCCCCAAGTGTCCCCTTTGGCTCTATAAATTTTGGCTCTATATTCCTTTTCCTCAAAATACATGGAGTTCCCGTTTGGCTCTCAACACTCCCCCCTAACTACTTTTCTAATTTCCGAATTTCTCGTATTATATTTTTAAACTTGCATATAAAAAGAGTACTGTAAACGGTACACTGTGTTTAATAGTACTCTATGTAGGATCTAGTAGGGTATGGCGTACACCCACACTGTGTTTAATAGTACTCTATGTAGGATCTAGTAGGGTATGGCGTACACCCACACTGTGTTTAATAGTACTCTATGTAGGATCTAGTAGGGTATGGCGTACACCCACACTGTGTTTAATAGTACTCTATGTAGGATCTAGTAGGGTATGGCGTACAACCACACTGTGTTTAATAGTACTCTATGTAGGATCTAGTAGGGTATGGCGTACACCCACACTGTGTTTAATAGTACTCTATGTAGGATCTAGTAGGGTATGGCGTACACCCACACTGTGTTTAATAGTACTCTATGTAGGATCTAGTAGGGTATGGCGTACACCCACACTGTGTTTAATAGTACTCTATGTAGGATCTAGTAGGGTATGGCGTACACCCACACTGTGTTTAATAGTACTCTATGTAGGATCTAGTAGGGTATGGCATACACCCACACTGTGTTTAATAGTACTCTATGTAGGATCTAGTAGGGTATGGCGTACACCCACACTGTGTTTAATAGTACTCTATGTAGGATCTAGTAGGGTATGGCGTACACCCACACTGTGTTTAATAGTACTCTATGTAGGATCTAGTAGGGTATGGCATACACCCACACTGTGTTTAATAGTACTCTATGTAGGATCTAGTAGGGTATGGCGTACACCCACACTGTGTTTAATAGTACTCTATGTAGGATCTAGTAGGGTATGGCTGACTCGGGAAATCATTGACCAATGGGTCTTAATGACCTCGACTTTCTGTCAAGGTATGGGGTACTGAACTATACTTATGTGCTGCAACCATTATTTTCTGATTAGACTTAACATAACATTGACATCTGACCTTTAGACCCAAAAATCTATATGTTTCTTTATTAACCTAAGTGCAAGCATCGAGAATCCACAAAGTTTGTTGACTGCAGATGGTGGAGAACTCGAGTTATCGTGCAGAAACCATTTTTCTTCTTTCAGTCACAGTGACCTTGACCTAAGATCTTTCGAACCCACAGTCGACAGGGTTCGTCCTTACTCCAAGTGTAAGCTGTCCACAAAATTTGTCAACTGTGGATTGCGGAGAACGAGTTATATTGCTGAATCAAAATTAGTAACAACACACATAGTATGCGAGCATATATAAATTTGTATAGAACCTCGAGAAAAACGAATTTGTGATTTCAAAATGTTGACAATGAAATTAACAGTCATACAAAGTATACTCTATTAATGTAGCTAATAAAAAGACACAATCCTTAGTTTTTGAAGTGTTTAATAAATCAAAGTTCAATATATTGTTATAATGAACGAGATACATTATAAAGGTTTCATAATATCTTTACAAAATGATTGACTAGTCAGTACGAATGAATGACTGGCAAAGATAAAAGTACGAAACAATTGTGACAACCAGAGTGTAATCAACATTAACAAAGCTCACTTCTACAAAGCTTTTCCTAGTCTTCAGTAGCCAGCGTAAACATTAATTATCTTGCAGAAAATAAATTCAGACTAAAGTGATCTTGACTGTCGAAATGTTTGCTCCTGTGACAGGGCATACAAGACAAAACATTAAAAAGAACAATCTTTTTTTTATATCAAAGTAGAGGTACTATAATGAGTTGATAAAAACAAATATTTTTCAAAAATTTAAATCATTGTTCTTAAAATCTTGGCCCCTTTACTTTGTTTTGTTGTGATGACTTGCTAAGGTCAGTTTAAAATATGTCTTGACTGTAGTTTGAACTAAGTAGAATCTTCATAAAAGTGTGCTAACATGGGCTTTTGCAAAACGTAAAATTGACCACTTTCATTGGAGCACTTCTGTTGTCAAATCTTCCTTTTGGAGGTATATAGTTTTTGCATGGTGTCAAGCTCTTCAATTTCGGAGGCAAGTAAAATGAACATCAAACACAAGATTTAAACCACGTCAGTTAAGTGTAAAATATGGACCATTATGATCTACTTCTGTAATCAGGATGTATTGCTTGTCAAGATGCATCCCCTCACAAATTTTCATGATTATAGATAAGACAGTAGGTACATAGCATGCAAAAAGCTTATGTGGCCAGGAGCTAAACAAAACAACCTAATTGGGTCTTAGAGACCTACTTTTGTGATGAAGGTGTAGTATTCATCAAGCTGCATCCCCTCACCAAGTTTCATGATTCCAGGTATTAACAGTATGTATACAGGACACAAAAAACTATTTGGTCATAAGCTAAATGCAAAACTTAACCAAAGCTAGTAAAATATGAAATATTGATCACAGTGACCTTCTTTCATTGAAATTGAAAGGTACTAATAAAGATGCATGCAATCATATAGTTTGATGAGCATGAACAGTGCTTGAGAAATAAACTTAAAACACAATTTAACCAAACACAAAACTGAACTCAAGTCAGTGATGCATGAAATATGGGTCACAATGACCTGTTTTTAAGAAAAGGGTGTAGTACTCATTAAGATGCATCACCTCAACAAGCTTCATGATTCTAGGCATAATAGTATGTATACAAAGTGAAAAAAATAAAAAGCAATCAAGCCAGTAAAATATGAAATATAGGTCACAGTGACCTTTTCTTGCAAGGGTGTGGTACTAACAGTCGTGCATACAATCGTTTTGTTTGATGATTTTAGCACAATCAGAGCTGGAGAAATAAACTTAAAACACAATTTAATAAATGTCAATGATGCACAAAATATTGGTCACAGTAACCTACATGTACTTTTGTGATGAAGGTGTAATACTCGTTAAGATGCATCCCTTCACCAAGTTTCATGATCCAGGTATGACAGTATGTATACAGGGTGCAAAAAACCTGAGCAAAATGCAACAACTGAATGAAGAATGAACACATTATATATATATATATATATATATATATATATATATATATATATATATATATATATATATATATATATATATATATATAGTTAGTCCCGTTAGCCCCATCCCCAAAGTGAAGGTGCATTGAAACCCACTCCATCCAAACTGTTGTTCAGGACATAGACAGAAAAAATGGTTGGGATGTAGTGAGGCTGTAGGTGTGTATATGTTTTCATGTGTGTGGATGCCGACACCAGTGCTGAGGGTAGTACTTCATAGAGGTGAGCTCAAATTTGAGAACACGAAGTATAGAATGTAATGAACATAAACTACATGTACACATGCTACATCAACTTCAACATTTTCACAAATACAAGTAGAAGAACTTACATTACAATTTGCAAAAATATTGTCAGGCAAGTGATTTTTTATTGTTTTTAATCTGGAAGATTTCATATTGTGACCTGGAGAAATGATGAATTATCTGCCCTTAGTATGAAGTACTAAGTAGTTAATTGTTACCTGCCCTTGTTAAATAAAAACCTAACTGTGCTTGGAAAATTGAAAAATGTTAAACTTGCCTGGACTCGGAATTTCCTGGAAACTGCACCCTTTCCCCAATTTTTTGTTGTTGTTGATATTTTATATAAAAACCTGGGTGAATTAAATACATTTAAAGTTACCTAGCAAACTATTGTATTTTGTTTACAGCTGCCATGCAATGGATTCTTTTCCTGCCCACGGGTCTAAGGCTTGTTTGCCTCGTATCTGAACTTCCTTCTCTGCAGCAGAAATTATGAAATACTTGTACCTTATATCAACTCTTTAACTGTACATCAATCAAACCTGCCCCAACAGTCTCTGTTATATAGTGGTCACCTGGCCCCAGTTTCACTAAAATATCAAAATATTTCTTCCTCAGATTGAGCGTTTTTAATATCTTTTTTTATTGCTTAAATTTTCCGTAAAGGATTCTTGCCTTGTCTTCGAGGAAATATTGAGGATTGTCATCACATCCGAGGAATTCCTCAACTCTCTTTCAAGAACAGAAAGTTATATTGTGTTATATTTTTAAATTAGAAAGTGATTTTGCATCCTTTCCACTGTCTGTACCTCTAACAAAAGTAATTATTGGTATTGTCTGAAGCAAGACAATGCAAAATCGCAATATGAGGAGAACTTTAATAAACCTGTGTGTAGTCTAAATCTCAACATGAGGAGAACTTTATTGAACCTGGGTGTGGTCTAAATCTCAACATGAGGACTTTAATGAACCTGGGTGTGGTCTAAATCTCAATATGAGGACTTTAATGAGCCTGGGTGTGGTCTAAATCTCAATATGAGGAGAACTTTAATGAACCTGGGTGTGGTCTAAATCTCAACATGAGGACTTTAATGAACCTGGGTGTGGTCTAAATCTCAATATGAGGAGAACTTTAAAAAACATGAGGACTTTAATGAACCTGGGTGTGGTCTAAACTGTCATCTACTTTCCACAGTTAATGTCCAGGTTTTTACTAACCAAACAGTGATTTCTTACTTCAAAAAGTGGTCACTTGAATGTATCAACTGCGCAGGTGAAGTGTTAGTTTCCCCAAGGAAGGCATCATTCAGGTGACGACATGCCTTATGTTGCTTATACTGACCGTACTCAAGTCAATCTGTCAGCATAATTTGAAATTGGCTAATCTCTCCATTATAATGTTAAGAATTTGAATAAAGCCATAATAATGCTTAGATATTCTTTGTTGAGATAATTACTTGAGGTATATCAATGGGGGAGGAGGAGGAAATTAATTACTTGAGGTAAATCAATGGGGGAGGAGGAGGAAATGTGCTAATTACCATACCAAATATATCCATCATAATAATAGAGTAATAGAGAACTACTTTTACCCTGAATTTGCTTTATGCCTATTGAACAATATCTATCAGTGTTTACTTCATAATAATAGTTTGGGGACCAAGATCATGGTAAGCTAGTCCTATGTACTCTTTATAATGCAACCCCACGCCCCCCCCCCCCAAAAAAAAAAAAAATCGGCAAACACTGCTCACTTCTAATAAGTGGACTCTACCTATTGTAAAGTAAAAGAAAAAAAAAAAAAAAAAAAAAAAAAAGGACAACAAAATCCCCTCGGCTAAAGTATTACAACAGTATGGAAAAGTCTGCATAAATCTGTTTGCATAAAATGCATTGTGGTCCAAAAAAACCCAAACAGATAATCACAATGTACATACCAGATCTTCATCCACATTTGAGATGAAAATGTTAACATGCGTACTTCCTTATATACTCGTGTATAAGCCAATACCAACTTTTTAAAAATGGGTTTATGCAGTTTGTGAGGGCTAATCAGTTGAACAAACAACACATACCCTGATCTGCTGGCGCATTATGCGATGGCAGATCAGGGTCTATGTTGTTTGCATTTGGATCCGGTTTATACGCGAGTATATACGGTAATCATTAGATTACCCTTTTTAATCAAAGAATAGATAATGCACCAAAACTACAGTCACTATTTCGTAAAAGATATTTTGTTGGCTCAAAGTTTTCAAGGAATGATATGCCAAATTGTGCAAGAACACAGAACTGAGAATGAAAAACTTGTGCACATCTGACAGTAAATACATTATGGAAACAGTGTTTCAACTTAAAAGACATCACAAGTCTTTGAACAAAGGTGACCTCTTAGTCATTTTGCTGACACCTTCTATATTTGACCTAGGTCTGTTACTTCTGAGATGGCCGACTCCAGTTGCAATAAACAAGCAGCTGAGCAGGCTACATCATTACCATATATATAATTAATGTACATGAAATACAGACAGAGGGAGAGCTTGAAAAAAATCTATCACTGAAACCATTTTCCACCATGAATGATACATTTATACGGTGAATTCTTTGAACAGGAAATCATGTCAATTGCTTCAAATAATAATAATAATAATAATAATAAAGATAATGCTATTTGGTACATGGTATTTGTTGAAAGGTAAACCTGCATTCAGAGGTCTACTGTGTACAAAAAGGCCACTTTGACCTTTTCCCATGGGTGGCTGCTATTGACAGGTTTTACTGTATTCATGATTCTGGACTGTATTTTTTTTTTTTTTAAATTATAATTTGCTTAGAAGGGCCCTTAACAGGAACTTGTGTTGGGAAACAAACTTTGAAGAATGGGAATTCAGAGGTTATAACTGTTCTGAAAGATGACGTAAAATTCTGGGAATCCACCTCAATTAGTGTCTACTCAGTATAAAGCTCTGGGTAAAATTTGATTGAAATCCAGCAATCCATGCTAAACTAATGCTGCAGAAACCAATGTCAGGAGAACAGGCAATCAGGGCCATAACTCATCTAACTGGTATTTTGGAATGCTGGAAATTAAATTAATTTCAAGGACTCATTAATATAAAGCTGCATACAAAATTTGGATAAAAATCAAAATGTTTTGATAAAGTAATGGTGTGGAAACCAAAGTCTGGAGGACAGATAATTTAGTGTTGGGGTGGGGGGGGGGGAGAGAGAGAGAGAGGCATAACTCTTATGTATATGTTGTGGAATGCTAGAAATCAATCTAATTCAAGGTTTTATCAGTATAAAGGTGCATGCTACATTTGCTTTAATTACAAAATCCTAAGTTAACTTATACTGCAGAAACCAAAATTATCAAACTGGAAAATCAGGGGCCATAACTCCTAAATAATGTTGTGGAATGCTGAAAATAAAATTCATTCTGGGTCTCATCAATATTAAATGCCAAATTTTATTTTATTAATGAGACCTTGGAAGAGTTTGATTTTAGCATCACAATGTCATTTACTGAAGCTATGCCACCTGATTGCTAATCCACCAGACTTTGATTTCCGCAGAATAATTTTATCAACCATGGTTCTTTTCAATCAAATTTGATTTGTGGCTTTATACTAATGAGGCTTTGAATGATTTAGATTTCCAGCATTTCACAATGTCACTGACAGGTGTTATGTTGCTTGATTGCTTGTCCTTCTGATTATCAGTTTCCGCAACACAACTTTACCAATACGAGTGGGATTTTAACCATATTTTGTTTGTGGCTTTAAATTGTTGAGAACATGAATGAGTTTGATTCCCATCATTTCAATACACAATTTAATGGAGTTATGCCTCCTCATTGCCAAGTTGGCTGGTCTTTGGTTACTGCAGCATAACTTTACCAAGGTTTCTTGGTTTTCAAACAAATTTGGTATTTGGGTTTTATATTAATGAGACCTTAAATGGGTTTGATTTCCAGCATTCCATATTATCATTTAGAAGAATTATGGCCCCTGATTGTTTGTCCTCCTTTGCTTTCCACAACATAACTTTACTAAGGAATGTTGGATTTCAACTAAATTTATCATTCCCCTTAATACTGACATGACCTTGAATAGTTTACATTTCTAACATTTAGTGCCATCATCAGGTAGTTTGTGGCCCGATTGCCCATTCTTTATAACCTTGGTTCCCCAGCATAAGTTTCTCTGTTTAAGGCCTTGCTGAACAAATTGTAATGAGCAGGGACCTTTGCAATGCATCCATCATTAACAGCTCTAGTTGAAAATAAAAAGAGGCTGGATTATAATAAACAGGACACAACTTTTTCTTTTGGTGCACAAAAAATGATAGTATTGCATGCATATCGTATATACTTGCATATAAGCTGATACCAACTGCAAATTGCATAGACCCAGATCTGACGTCACATAATGTGCCGGCAGATCTGGGTTTATGCAGTTTGTAAGGACTAATCAGTAGAACAAACAACATAGACCCTGATCTGCCGGCGCATTATGCGACAGCAGATCAGGGTCTATGTTGCTTGCATTTGGACCTGGATTGTATGCGCTTATATACAGTAATCAAATAAGCCACTATATGAAATTATGACAGGATTGCATTTGATTTATGCTCAATTAGAATAAATATTCACAATGGGAATTAATGTTTGTATGTGACTTTTATGTAAAAATGAAAGAATGTATGGATGAAGACCAAGCTGAATATATTTGTAAATACTATGATAAAAAGGCTGATCGATGAATATGCTGAATTAATAGGATGTTTAGCGAATTAAATGACAATTTAATCACACGATTACAAATATCTTATTAAGGAAGTCTATTACCCGGGCAAGAAAAATTATTTGGCATTTTATTTTCAATTTTACTATCACAATACAAATTTAAAAGAAATAATATGTTTTAAGAAACACATGGTATGCCTGCGAGATGAACTGTTGATCTATCAAAGGCATAACCCCATAGTCCCCCAACCAGGGACTTGACCCAAGGACAGAAATGCTACTGGGCTTAACAGAATATGATTTTTTAAATATTCCAAATACAGTCTACATCGTCCACTTCCAAGAATGTAGTCCATGAGCATGAGTGGTACAATTTGACAGGTATGTGTAGTCCATGAGCATGAGTGGTACAATTTGACAGGTATGTGTAGTCCATGATCTCGAGTGGTACAATTTGACAGGTATGTGTAGTCCATGAGCATGAGTGGTACAATTTGACAGGTATGTGTAGTCCATGAGCGGTACAATTTGACAGGTATGTGTAGTCCCATGATCTAGAGTTGTACAATTTGACAGGTATGTGTAGTCCATGAGCATGAGTGGTACAATTTGACAGGTATGTGTAGTCCATGAGCATGAGTGGTAGTTTGACAGGTATGTGTAGTCCATGATCTAGAGTGATACAATTTGACAGGTATGTGTAGTCCATGATCTAGAGTGATACAATTTGACAGGTATGTGTAGTCCATGATCTAGAGTGATACAATTTGACAGGTATGTGTAGTCCATGATCTAGAGTGATACAATTTAACAGGTATGTGTAGTCCATGATCTAGAGTGATACAATTTGACAGGTATGTGTAGTCCATAATCTGGAGTGGCACAATTTAACAGTTACGTGTAAGCCAAGGAGCAACAATGGTTTAAGAAGGAAATATTGTATCCGATAAAATCCCCCCCAAAAATTAGTTGAGGGACTATTAAAATATCAGACAAAAATATATCAAAAGTGTTGTACTTTTTGATCCTATGGCCCCATCCAGGGAGAAAAGTAAGTTTGGAATCATAAGAGGAGCGGGGTAAATGTGTCATATTACATTCTCAGCATCAAGTGAATTGGGTCAAGGAGTTCTAAAAACAGGAGATGAAAAAAATCTACATGTTCTTTTTGATCCTATGGCCTTGGGCAGGAGTAATAAAATCCAGGAGGTCTGCGTGTGTTGATGTTTACTGTATATACTTGCATTTAAGCTCATACCAACTGCAAACTGCATAGACCCAGATCTGCCAGCGCATAGTGCACTGGCAAATCTGGGTCTATGCAGTTTGTAATGACTAATCAGTATAACAAACAAGATAGACCTGTTCTGCCTGCACATTATGTGATGGCATATCAGGGTCTATGTTGTTTGCATTTGGACCCCACTTATACGCGAGTATATACGGTATGTATCAAACAAGAAGTCTCTTGGTTAGGGGATTAAGGAAATACCATTTAAAAAAAAAAAACCCAAAAACATGTCCCCAATATAATTCTTGACCCCATGACCCAGCCCAAAGGCAGAACACTGGAGCAGGACTGGTACAGAGGGGTAGGGAGCATGTGATGATATTATATTCCAAATATGAAGTGAACTGGGTATCGAGTTACAGAAAAATAAGTGATGAAAAAAACTTTAGCCCAAATGTATTCCAAAGTAATTTTTGACCTCACTGCCCCCTGCCAGGGTCAGAACCCTGGGATAGAAGTGGTACTGAGAGAAATTTGCATACACATTTTTTTCTTTTCTTTTCTTTAAAAGTGACTTGTTGATACATGCCACACACGCCAAACTTTCCCTTCTCCTACTCGTGTTTTGCCTCTTCCCAGAAAAAAAACATATTGAACAAAAAATAATGTGAATTGACTGCAATAGAACGCTTAATAATTTACATAACTAGACAGCCACATGTACAACTATTGAATACAGCACAAAAACATTAGTGGTGGTAATAATGGCACCCAATTTTCATTAAGTCACACTCTTATGCTAAATACAGGGTTCATACAGCTGGTGGTAAAAAAGATTCCAGACCTTTTCCAGACTGGTTTTCAATTTTTTTCCAGACCCCTCTGGTACATGTATTCAAAGTCGGTGTCACTATAAATGAGCATGTGGTATCCACATAATCAAAAATAGTGTCCACCAATCATGTATGGGTTATAGGGCATGCGTTTCTCACCAACGCACTGAACTGGTATGCAGCAGCCAACGCCCCATCCAACCCCACAAAGATAAACATCGGCGAAACACATGAACGAGTTAACGGCAACAAAAAAAAAAAAAGAAAAAAAAAGAACACCCACAGCTTCCTTAAATTCCATACTTTTTCCAGACCTTTCTGGCAAAATCTTTATTTTCCATACCTTTTCCAGGTCTGGAAAGCACTCTTTTTTACCCATACTTTGTCCAGACTTTCCAGACTTTGTATGAATCCTGTAAATAGCATTATTGCATTGCTAATAATATCAATAACAAAACTAAATGTATTGATTTGTGTTTGTTTATACCGTGTTATTCTAAAGGTGTACTGACTAGTGTTTGTTTACACTGTTATTCTAAAGGTGTACTGACAGTCTTTGTTTATATTGTGTTATTCTAAAGGTGTACTGAGTAGTGTTTGTTTACACTGTGTTATTCTAAATGTGTACTGACAAGTGTTTGTTTACACTGTGTTATTCTAAAGGTGTACTGGCTTGTTCAATTCAACTGTTTATTCTGAATCTCTTTATTGTACTCACACCTTGTTGTATCTGAAACTCTCCAGTCCCATAAATGTTCCAAAGTCTTAAAAACAAAAAAATTGCATAGCTTCTTGAATTCATTAGGAGTCACACAAAAATGAATTGGAAATGTCTGCTTAAACCTTTTACAAGTTGAAAAGAAAACAATCTCTTATTTTCTTATGTGCCTTGAATGAATATACTAAATGAATGGAAGTATATACAAAATTCTGTTCAAATCCACTAAATAGTTATAACGATATGACTGATTACCATATATACTCGCGTATAAGCTAATATAAACAGCAAACTGTATAGACCCAGATCTGCCGTCGCATAATGCACCGGCAGATCTGGGTTTATGCAGTTTGTAAGGACCAATCAGTAGAAAAAACAACACAGACCCTGATCTGCTTTCGCATTATGCGATGGCAGATCAGGGTCTATGTTGTTTGCATTTGGACCCGGCTTATACGCGAGTATATACGGTAATTTAAAACTTTCACATTAACAGTATGGGCTATGAGAGTCACAATGATGGATATAGTTGTGACTTTACTAGGTCACAACCGGTTTATCAAGTTACATTGATCTACCGATTCACTGTTGCCATCGTTTATTTTGGAACAAATGAATACAAGAATCTTACAGAACAATGATGTTAAACTATACAGCAAATAATGAAGATGAATTCAGATTATGAAGATACATGAGGAACCAGTTTATAAGGCTGCCAACTCTGTCAACCTACTGTGGAAATTTTATTACTGGTCCATTGCGTAAACTGACCATTTTATCAAGATATTCAAAGCTACTTTTAAGATGTGAACTTTTAATAATTTCTGATCCAAGGATTAAAGGCCCTGATCCAAGGAGGTTATTAAATGACACATATCATAAAGTAGCATTCAACCGAGGAAAAGTTATTTCACTTGCTAGATAATCCAAATAATCTGAGATAAATAAGAACAGAGAAAGTACCATCTATACTCGCATATAAGCCAATACCAACTGCAAACTGCATAGACCCAGATCTGCCAGCGCATAATGCGCCAGCAGATCAGGGTCTATGCAGTTTGTAAGGACTAATCAGTAGAACAAACATTGACCCTAATCTGCAGGCTCATTATGCAATGGCAGATCAAGGTCTATGTTGTTTGCATTTGTACATGCGAGTATATACAGTAAAGTTGATCTAAAGGTTACTTATGATTGGTCCATAGTGATTTTGTTAGTGGTTTGTAAATGTACATTCGAGGCATGTTAATTACATGATGTATTTCAATCGTACATCAATCATCTCTTAGACAACTGCAATAATTACAAAGGATGAAGCATAAATGTATATTAGCTGACTTCACTCTAGTATACCCTTCTGCACAGATCCTGCCAGAAATAATTACAGGTTTATTTCACTGGAAACTTCCCTCACAGTAGAGTGTAACAGGGTGGAAATGTCACATTCATGAGGATAGCAAGTCTTGTATGCTACTGTTGAAGGCAATATAATTTTGATCATGCCTTTGCTATTCTGGTACTAAAAACAAGAAACCCCAAACTCTCATGCAAATAATGAGAAAAATCCAACAATTCCTATGGTCATCTCATCTTCAACATTCTTTTCCACAACTTGTTGGGTGTTGATCACTTGTACACCTGAAGGCCTTGGAAACCATGGCGACTCAGTTGAGACTCTTCAAATGCTCTCCTTCCTTCTGCACCTGTAAGATGTAAAAAAACACTCAGTTTAAAACCATGTGAGAATGAGAGAGGGAGAAAGACAGGAGGGGGGAGGGAGGCTTTATGTGACTTTCTTTAATGCATGTGGCCTGGAGTGGTGTTGAGGATGTGATCATATCCTCTAAAGTCAATTAAATTTACAGATTAAGGGACAGACAAGTCATTTGTCTGCTAGGCGTGTCTTATCTAATTGTAGTCAGCTCTAACATGTTTTTTTGATATATTTAAGTTGCAGATAAGGAAATAACCCTTCTTAATATTCTGGGTAAAATAAAAATCAAATTTAGAGATGTCTATGCATAGTCTGAAGATGCAGCATACCTTGTCAAAACATTTTATGGAGTTGGCTCCTTTTGCCAATTCCGCTGACTACTCTCCTCATGAGAGGGTAAATTTTCATTATCTCATTGAATGACAATAAAAAAAATTGAATGTTTTTGCAATCTGTAAGGTCCACAAAATCAGTTATGTTCCCTCTACCCCCCCCAAAAAAACAAGCCTTGAGATTAATAATAATCCACATGCTTTTCAAATAAAAGGTGAGAATTTTGTTATCCTGCCCATATGGACATGTGTGCATTGTCCAACTCTTCTTACACCATTTAAGATAGAGATTTAAAACTTATGGATATGATTGGGTTTGTATTTACGTATGTATTATGGTTTAATGACACATCAGCACAATAATGACCAAACATGCGTGTGCGTGCACGTACACACGCACCCCCCCCCCACTAACTACACATGTCAACTGTATACACACGCTAATACAAGAATACCAAGAATTTTGTCCTTGGAAACCAAGTTCAGTTTTTCATTATTATAGAAAAGGCTCAAGTCATCTGTCTTTAATTTTGCTCTTTTTTGCTATGTTGTTATTAATGAAATCTTTGTTTTATTTACAACCATGCCATACTCCTTACACCAAGGCTTGTTTGACCATTATTTTTCTAATTCAGTTTTGCATCTGTGTTGTCTGAGGAAGTAGTATCATCAGCATATAGATCCATTGATGATACTGTATTTCCAATCTTGTGAGGAAGATCTTTTATGAAAATAACAAACAAAAGTGGCTAGAGTATAGATCCTTGTGGCACACCAGTTTTTTCTTTTATTTTCACATACAAGTCCATTTAGAGCAGGGTTTTCCAACATACGGCACGCGGGCCAGAATCCGGTCTGCCAAAGGTTTCTATCTGGCATGCCAACCTTTCATAACTCGTTCTGAATCGTAGTGAAAAATGTGGGCCAATTTTATAAATGGGCCTGTGAGTGAGAAAAATATTACAATTTGGCCCCTCATGCAAAAGGGTTGGATACCCCTGATTTAGTCACTTTGAGAAATCTGTCATTCAAGTATAAAGCAAATCATTTGTGAGCTGTATCACTACTTTAACAGATTTTTGTTTTTCTAGAAGTTCATGATCTACAAAATCAAACACTTTAAAAAAAATCAACCAAAATGCTCCCAACTCATCTAAAGCTCACAGCCATATATCAACCATTGATACTTGTGCCATTAATCATACACTATTATTGCCATTTCCCAGAAATGATTTTGATTAAAACCAGACTGCCATATATCAACCATTGATATTATTGCCATTTCCCAGGAATGATTTTGATTAAAACCAGACTGCCATATATCAACCACTGATATTATTGCCATTTCCCAGGAATGATTTTGATTAAAACCAGATTGCCATATATCAACCACTGATATTAGTACCATTTCCCAGGAATGATTTTGATTAAAACCAGACTTCCATATATCAACCACTGATATTATTGCCATTTCCCAGGAATGATTTTGATTAAAACCAGACTGCCATAAATCAACCACAGATATTATTGCCATTTCCCAGGAATGATTTTGCTTAAAACCAGACTGCCATATATCAACCATTGATATTATTGTCATTTCCCAGGGATGATTTTGCTTAAAACCAGACAGCCATATATCAACCACTCATATTAGTGCCATTTCCCAGGAATGATTTTGCTTAAAACCAGACAGCCATATATCAACCACTCATATTAGTGCCATTTCCCAGGAATGATTTTACTTAAAACCAGACAGCCACTGATATTAGTGCAGTTTCACCAGAATAATTTTGCCCAAAAACCAGATTGGTTACCATGGAGAAGTTTGTGTTTATTGAGATTAGTCTATGTTGTTTGTTCTACTGATTAGTTCTTACAAACTGCATAGATCTGCCAATGCATTATGCGATGGCAGATCAGGGTCTATGTTGTTTGTTCTACTGATTAGTCCTTACAAACTGCATAGATCCAGATCTGCCAGTGCATTATGTGATGGCAGATCTGGGTCCATGCAGTTTGCAGTTGGTATCGCCTTATATGTGAGTATATACGGTATATACTAGTTTTAATAGCATTAAATATTTCTGGAGTAACCCAGCTAAGTTGATGATCATGTTGTATTCTATGCATTTTAAATGGTGCATGTTGATAGACTACGTTCAAAAACAAGTCGATCCATGTACCTAAAACATCATTTATGTCTATCCATGTACCTAAAATATCATCCATATCTATCCATGTACCTAAAACATCATCTATGTCTATCCATGTACCTAAAACATCATCTATGTCTATCCATGTACCTAAAACATCATCTATGTTTATCCATGTCCCTAAACATCATCTATGTTTATCCATGTTCCCAAAACATCATCTATGTTTATCCATGTCCCTAAACATCATCTATGTTTATCCATGTACCCAAAACATCATCTATGTTTATCCATGTCCCTAAACATCATCTATGTTTATCCATGTACCCAAAACATCATCTATGTTTATCCATGTACCTAAAATATCATCTATGTTTATCCATGTACCCAAAACATCATCTATGTCTATCCATGTACCTAAAACATCATCTATGTCTATCCATGTACCTAAAACATCATCTATGTCTATCCATGTACCTAAAACATCATCAATGTCTTTAAATATTACTATAGTATCCCATGGAATCTGTTCCAAGTCCATCAGATAGTTGGTGTTTTTAAAAAAAATTTACAAGACCTGTAAGAAATTGATTTGTGGATATGCATTTTATTACTTATGTTGCTTTTTTCATGTCAGTATATATATGTAGGATTGATAAGGGATTTTGAATTTATTGTTATTCTAGTGGGTTCCTTAATTAAGTGGGTTTTTAGAAAAGGTTCAATAAAATCAGTCCAGTTTTTACAAATCTGTTCATTTAGAAAATCCTTGTTTATATCACTAAAAATGTAATATTCTTTGTCATCATTTAGGACTTTTTCAATTTCTAATTTGAAGTATGTATTTCAATTTATATGGGATGTAGGTGGCCTGTATATGAAACCAATAAGAAAGGGCTTGGAATTTTGTGGAGAAATCTGTATCCAAACAGCTCGATTTCATTCAGTTCAAGATCTTCAGGTCTTTCCGCTATAATGCCATTTTTTACACTACTTTCTTGTTCCATTTAGGAAGTATACAAGTATATCTGCCCTTATGTATGTTATTCAGACCTGTATTTCCACATTCAGACCTAATTTATTTATTCTTCTTCTTTTCCTTCTCTCTGTCACCCACCCTTCCTCTCTCTCTCTCTCCATATCAAGATGAATAGATCTTAAAATGTGTCAAGACTGTCTACCCTCTAGTATACATTTATGTAATCAATTAGAAGGCACCATAAAGAATGCCTCAAAATGAAGACCAAATGACAAAAAGCATTTTTTAATTAGTTTTCCACATGAATCATGCAAACTGTCAGTGGCTGAACTAACATGACCTTTTGCTATTCAATATTCTGTGTCACCTATACAGTATCGTATACCTGTTACACTCAATGACAAATGGTACTGTTCACATTTCTAAGAAAAACTATTGATTACATATAGTAATAAAATTGTTTAAGTAGCAATTTTAACTGTCATCACAATCATAATCATGTCTGAAAAAGATGGAGAATTCAGGCATTGATTAGTGACAATTGCAAACCGAAATTAAGTGGCAGTCAAAATTTGGGTGCAGCATCTGTTACCAAAATAGACTGCAAGCTTGCCAACAGACAAAAATGCACATCTGAATGCAGAAATAAAAAATGAAAAAATCAAAATCCTTACCAGTAAACTGACAATAATTAAAATCTGTTGTTTAATGAAGTTATGCTCTGATTCCCATTGACTGTTCTGTCATGTTTCTATAGTACCTCCATCCCAGCAATGTTGACTGTATCAATCCATACAAGAGATGTGTTAACGCAAATAAAAATCTCTTCATTTTAGCATGAAAACATTCATTAATTTCACAAAAAACAAAACAATTTGAAGCATTATATGTACAATCTAAATTTGTAAAAAGTCAATGTTCTAAAATTACTGGAAAATTTCGGAACTTCTTTTTGTCAATGTAGTAATGCAGTCATTAATTGCATTGACAAAGAATGGAAACAAATCCATGCAAATTGAAAGGTTTTGCCTTAAAAAATATATAATAAAAAGAAAATCTATGTTTTTTGTGTAAATATAAGGAAATATTTCACTTGTGAAGTGGAAACATTGTATTGTCAGGAGTGGTTTCGCCACTCATGACAATACAATGTTACCACTTGATGAGTGAAATATTTCCTTATATCTACTCGAAAACGTAGATATCCTCTATATATTTATTTCTCTAATTGGTATAACTGATATTCTCTTGGTGAAAAAAACCCTTTCAAATAAACATAAACATGAAGTACTGTAAGAAAAAGGTAAAGATGCTACAATTCTGTAAAATGTATATAAAATTAAAGAAATAGGTAAAAAAAAAAAAAATCCTTAAAATACAGGCTCAAAATTTGTTATATAAACAGCATTATTTCAACAAGTCCAAGATTTTCTCTGGTGGTACATCACCATAAAGTCCCTTAATTAAGTTCAAACAAAAAACTTGTGTCTCACAGGGTAGAAGTTAATACACTCGACAAGAATGTGTTCCACTTTCAATGGACACTAGCAGGGTATGCACTCTATTTGAGGTTCATGCTTCAGGAGCTAAGCATGAGTCAGGCATGTGTGTCCTATACATGTGGGAGTAGTAATCATGAGTCAGGTAAGTGTGTCCTATACATGTGGGAGTAGTAATCACAAGTCGGGTGTGTCCAATATGAGTGGAAGTGGTAAGCATGAGTCAGGCATGTGTGTCTTATACGTGTGAGAGTAGCAAGCATGAGTCAGGCATGTGTGTCCTATACATGTGGGAGTAGTAAGCACGAGTCAGGTAAGTATGTCCTATATGTGTGGGAGTAGTAAGCACAAGTCGGGTGTGTCCAATATGAGTGGAAGTGGTAAGTATGAGTCAGGCATGTGTGTCCTATACATGTGGGAGTAGTAAGCACAAGTCGGGTGTGTCCAATATGAGTGGAAGTGGTAAGCATGAGTCAGGTAAGTATGTCCTATATGTGTGGGAGTAGTAAGCACAAGTCGGGTGTGTCCAATATGAGTGGAAGTGGTAAGCATGAGTCAGGCATGTGTGTCCTATACATGTGGGAGTAGCAAGCATGAGTCAGATGTCTCCTATACATGTGGGAGTGGTAAGCGTGTCCTATACATGTGGTAGTGGTAAGCCTGCGTCAGGTATGTGTGTCTTATATGTGTGGGAGTTGTAAGCCCGAGTCAGGTATGGGTGTCCTATATGTGTGAAAGTGGTAAGCATGAGTTAGGTACATGTGTCCTATATGCATGGGAGTGGCAAGCTTGAGTTAGGTACATGTGTCCTATATGCATGGGAGTGGTAAACATGAGTTAGGTACATGTGTCCTATATGCATGGGAGTGGTAAACATGAGTTAGGTACATGTGTCCTATATGCATGGGAGTGGCAAGCTTGAGTTAGGTACATGTGTCCTATATGCATGGGAGTGGTAAACATGAGTTAGGTACATGTGTCCTATATGCATGGGAGTGGCAAGCTTGAGTTAGGTACATGTGTCCTATATGCATGGGAGTGGTAAACATGAGTTAGGTACATGTGTCCTATATGCATGGGAGTGCCAAGCTTGAGTTAGGTACATGTGTCCTATATGCATGGGAGTGGTAAACATGAGTTAGGTACATGTGTCCTATATGCATGGGAGTGGTAAACATGAGTTAGGTACATGTGTCCTATATGCATGGGAGTGGTAAACATGAGTTAGGTACATGTGTCCTATATGCATGGGAGTGGTAAACATGAGTTAGGTACATGTGTCCTATATGCATGGGAGTGGTAAACATGAGTTAGGTACATGTGTCCTATATCCATGGGAGTGGTAAGCATGAGTTAGGTACATGTGTCCTATATGCATGGGAGTGGTAAACATGAGTTAGGTACATGTGTCCTATATCCATGGGAGTGGTAAACATGAGTTAGGTACATGTGTCCTATATGTGTGGGAGTGGTAAGCATGAGTTAGGTACATGTGTCCTATATGCATGGGAGTGGTAAACATGAGTTAGGTACATCTGTCCTATATCCATGGGAGTGGTAAGCATGAGTTAGGTACATCTGTCCTATATCCATGGGAGTGGTAAGCATGAGTTAGGTACATCTGTCCTATATGCATGGGAGTGGTAAGCACGAGTTAGGTACGTGTGTCCTATATCCATGGGAGTGGTAAGCATGAGTTAGGTACATGTGTCCTATATGCATGGGAGTGGTAAGCATGAGTTAGGTACATCTGTCCTATATGCATGGGAGTGGTAAGCATGAGTTAGGTACATGTGTCCTATATGCATGGGAGTGGTAAGCACGAGTTAGGTACATGTGTCCTATATCCATGGGAGTGGTAAGCACGAGTTAGGTACATGTGTCCTATATCCATGGGAGTGGTCTGCAGATGTGCACAATGGTTTTGGAATTTTGATCCATCCCTGGTTGTGGAACTTTGGGTGGGTGGGTGGGTGACACTTATGCATATATATTTAATGGTAGTGATAAATGAGAAAAGTTTGTGGATAATGCCAATTTGCTGCAGTCTTTGAGTCAAGGATGGACAACTGCTCTTCAGGTAAATGGCAGTAAACAATTATATCCCTGAACATTTATGATTGCTAAAGAAAGTTCCAATTAATTAATTTGTTTTCTCCATTTGAATGTACTGTCAAACATATTTGAGGTTGACACTCTTTTATAAATAGGAAATTTGCCAGTAATCAACCTTCTTCACTGTTTAACAGTCACCTATGTTGACCAAAACCTTTGCTGGCAAAGGGAAATAACTCTTAGGCTGAGTAAAACCATCTATGGCAATCTGTACTGATCAATAACCAATGCCTATTTCAGTCTAAGGGCTGCAATGAAAATTATGTTAATGTGTGTTGTTTGGGATGGCTAGTTTGGCATTAAAGCACTTCTAAAGAAAGCTAACTGACAGTGGTGTATTAAATCTATTACTGTTTATTTCTCTTGCTCCTTTCAATGAAATCTGTGAATAATGGTATTTCTAACATGATGTTTTTGCTGTGAAGTGCACTGGTCAAATATTTAGTTCCAGGTTGAGAAACTTCAATGGTTCATCATCACAAAACCCATGCCTTTTATATCATACTGCCTACCGTAAAACAGTATTATTTTTTACACCACTCCCTGCATCCCCTAATTTCGAAGGCAGTGGCCAATCAGCCGTAATCTAAAATCTATTACATGTATTCTGTCTTGTGGCTATGACTGCATATGCCTAATCCAAAAATATATGAAACCAGAAATGTGTTCATAAAACACCAAAGTCCCCAACAATGAAGAAAGCTCCGTTCAATATGCAAGGCCACAGTTTCAAGTAAAACACAGGTCATAACACTGTCATATTTTTTATTTGTGATAGGTTTTCTTAATAAAAATCCTCATACCAAACTTATTTTAAATCCATTAAGTACTTAAAAAGTTACTGACCAGAAACAAAATTTGTGCTCAACAAACACAATGTGATGCATGGACATAGGTAACACTTTGTGTCCCTCTACAGAATATGGTGGCAGCATAAAAATGTCATAGTGACTGAAATTTTTGCACACTCCTGTGGTATCTTCCAGGGGAGAGAGCCAAAAATATTACCACTCTTGCAAATGGATGGATAGAGATTATCACAATATCCCCAATGTTAATGATGGATACTATAATACTATAACAGATCCTATCCATCAAGTTCTACAAATACAAGTCTATATCAACTACCATATTAGATGTAATACATACACTGTGTGCATAAAAAAAATTACGGTAAATTTTGTGTGGTCTAAACTCATAATAACATGCTCACCATTAACAATATAGACAATGCCCCCCTCCCGCAATCAGCTGAATGTACACAGAGGCGTTAGCTCCCTTTGTCCATGTTGGGAGCTTTCCACTTTGGAGGTGCACTATCTCTTCCAATATGGCCATGCCAGATAAGGGGGCGCTCTACAGATAATATGTGCTTCTGAGAGAGTGACAGGTGTAAGATGAAGTTGTTTGCATTTGCAACATGCACAATGGAGAGAATGTTGGCATACCTCTATGCTACTTTCATGTACTGTGGCTGAAATTTCTTTACATATTGTACTTGTGGAAATTGGACATGATCTAAACACTCAGAAGACAGAAATGGCCGCTCCAAAGTACTCTAAAAATCAGCCTGAATTAGTCAAAAGTACACTATTTTCAGCAGTTATTAAAATAGGGAAACGAATTTTGCCAGAGTAGGCAATACCAGCCTCTGAAAGTACAATGAATAAATTACAAAATATATAAAAAGTAAAAAAAAGTTATCGGCTCTTTTTTTAAAAAGTTACCTTTGAAGTCCAGGAAGTGAAAATGACCAAGCGGAGCTAGCAGTTTTTTGAGAGGTGCACATCTTAAGTAAGACCAAGCTGTATACTCTATAACCCAAATTGCACCCATCAATCATACACCAAAATAAAGGGAATTCAAAGTTCTTTTAACAATACCTAAGATATACAAGGTCTTTTTTAAATAGCCAGGACAGCCAGTGAGGAAAACCTGGGTAATTCTTTATCATCAAAAAAAATAACCCTATGCAAAAGAACAAAACTGGTGAGTGCCACCTAAAGCGCAAGTAAAATTTATTTTTGAGACTGATTAACAAAATTACTAAGGAATGAGATATACAAAGTAGTAAGACATGAGATATACATAGTAGTAAGACATGAGATATACAAAGTAGAAGGACATGAGATATACAAAGTAGAAGGTCATGAGACATATACAGTAGTGAGACATCAGAAATACATAGTAGTAAGACATTAGATATACATAGCAGTAAGACATGAGATATACATAGCAGTAAGACATAATATATACATAGTAGTAAGACATGAGATATACATAGTAGTAAGACACTAGATATACACAGTAGTAAGACATGAGATATACAAAGTAGAAAGACATGAGATATACATAGTAGTAAGACATGAGATATACATAGTATTAATACATGAGATATACATAGTAGTAAGACATGAGATATACATAGTAGTAAGACATTAGATATACATAGTAGTAAGACATGAGATATACATAATAGAAAGACACGAGATATACATAGCAGTAAGACATGATATATACAAAGTAGAAAGACATGAGATCATAGCAGTAAGACATGATATATACAAAGTAGAAAGACACGAGATCATAGCAGTAAGACAGGATATATACAAAGTAGAAAGACATGAGACATACATAGCAGTAAGACAAGAGATGTACATAGTTGTAAGACATGAGATATACATAGTAGTAAGACATTAGATATACATAGCAGTAAGACATGGGATATACATAGTGGTAAGACACGAAATATACATAGTAGCAAGTTCCAGGAATTGGCAAGTTTTAGCAGCTGCTTCACTTCCATGAGGCATGCTGGGATAGAGAAACACATTCACTCTTTTTTTTTTTTACTTGTGACCAAAGGGGTGTGTATTTTTAAAGCACAGGCAAATATTATGTCACATACAGTATAAATATGCTGTACATCATTGTCCCATCCTCCTACCATGTTAATTCACAATTACTAGTCACTTGGGAATGAACCACACAAACCTCAACCCTTCTGTAGTCTAAAAGCCACATTTACATGCCTATCCAAATGACAGGTTGATAGCAAATGTTTTATATTTCTTTGCACAAAAATGGGAGGAAATATACAACATCACTTAAGCACTAAAGCATATATAAACTAGAAGTCTGTAGTAAAGATTTATCCCAAATCTTTTCTCACGTTACCAATATCCCCCACCCTCATCATACATGTATGCAAAAAGTGTCACCACCCCAAATAGCTCTGCCCCAAGGATATGAATCAAAATTGTTCAACCGTTGCACACATCTACAGATGAGCCTCATTCAAATTCTCAAGTTTCATGTTTCCATGTAAAATGGTGTAAAAGGAGTTGCATGACTTTACATATTCACATGCCTGTATCTGGTTTTTCATCACTTTCACTATTTGCCTCTCCTATCCAACTCACCTAGTGATAATAATGCTTCCTTAGCTTGGCTCTGAACCTGGGAAGAAGTGTCAGTCTGGAACACATACACTAGCAGATCCTTACTCTCTGATGCCTGCAAAAAACCCACAACAAATGTAATTCAGGAAGTATACTGTATATACTTGCATATAAGACTGTTCACGTATAAGCCGACCCCCCAAACTAAATAGGTAAAAACATTATAAAGTGCATGACCTGCGGATAAGCCGACCCATAAAACATCATCCGTTTTTGTCTAACCTGAAACCCCAGGTCATTCTGTACCAAGGTTTCCTGGCTAACAGCAATATATACTGGTAGTCAACAAGAAAACTTAAAAATTTTCAAGTTTAGACCTTGTACTGCAGATAAGCCGACCCCCCCCCCTGTTTCAGGCTTTTATTTTTTCCTAAATTATTTGGCTTATATGCGAGTATATATGGTACATAATTTTCCAAAACCTCTTCACTGCTATTACGGCCAGAACTTACCTTGTTGTCCATAAGCACAAATAGTATCAAAAAAATGGCATCATTCAAATAACCTGCACAGTCCTTGAGTAACACCTTCTCTTGCTTGGAATATCACAATCCTGAATGGCCAAAAACTATAAGACAAGTGCCCGAACACTCTGAGTTTTAGAGTTCCATTGCATATACCCCAGATAAATTTTCACCCCAATGCCCCATCAGGAGCCCAACCAGCAGTCTTCGATTAGGATTTAACTTTTTCATTTTAAAGTCTTTTCTTGTTTCAGTCTTGCTTAGTTAAAGAGAAGTGGTTTTGTATAATTCCTTTGAGATACATATCAATTAAATTAAGAAAGAAATGCTTCCTTACAGATATATACCAAGTTTGGTTTAAATCCAACAATCCTTGGTAAAGTAATGATGCAGGAACCAAATACAGGAGTATGGGTAATCAGGAGGCATAACTCCTGTCCAAAGACAGGCATGGGTAATCAGGAGGCATAACTCCTGTCCAAAGACAGGCATGGGTAATCAGGAAGCATAACTCATGTCCAAACACAGGTATGGGTAATCAGGAGGCATAACTAATGTCCAAAAACCAGGCATGGGTAATCATGAGGCATAATTCCTACTGTCAATAATGCCATGGAATGCTGGAAACTTAACTCATTCAAGGTCTTGTCAACATAAAGATGCGTACCAAATTTAGTTGAAATCCAACAATCCTCTTCCAAGTTATACTGCAGAAATCTATAGACTGATGACAGCCAATCAGGATACATAACTGTTGCAAATATGTAATGAAATGCTGAACAGTGAAATTGTCCAAGGTCTCATCAACAAAAATCCAACAAGCCTTGGTAAAGTTATGCTGCAGAAACCAAAGCAAGGAGAAGATGCAACCAGGGGGGCACAACTACTGTATATGATATTACTGAATGCTACAAATCGAACTCATTCAAAGTTTCATCAATACAAGACTGCATGTCAAATTCGGTTGAAATCCAACAAACTTTTGCAAAGTTATTATGTGGAAGCCAAGGTCAGGATGGGCAATCAGGGGACATAACTCCTTTAAACACAAAGAATGCTGGAAATTGAACTCATTCAAGGTCTAATCATTATAGAGATGCCTAAGAAATTTGGTTGAAATATATCAATCCTTGGTAAAGTTACAATGCAGAAATAAAAGAAGAACAGGCAATCTGACCCCATAACTCCTCTAAATTATGACACAGAAGTTGGAAATTGAACTCTTTGCAGGTCTCATGAAAATAAAGATGCATACCAAATTTGGTTAAAATCCAACAATTCCCAGTAAGGTTACCTTGTGAAAACCAAACTGTTGATGGATGGTCAGACAGTCAATCTGTCTGTTAGTAATGGGTTTAACAATATATCAGCACCACACTGGCTATACACTGCCAATTACAAGTTATTAAAAATGTAACGATAATGAATTGCAGAAAAACTTTAGGAAGGTAAATCCTTCCAAATAAACATAAGCATGTAGTCCTACAAAAAAAAAAAGGTAAAGACATTACTGTTCTTATAAAGTTATATAAAATAAATGATAAAAGATAAAGAATGTAAAATTCAGATGGATGGATAACATGATTACTAAAGGGTTCTACCAATGTCATCAAACATGGCTCTATTTATTATTATTATTATTATTATTATATGCTTCTTCCAATAAAAATTCAGAAAATTAGTGTTTGAATAAATGAGTGCATGCTATACCTCCAGAATTGCCAGAGTTGCACAAGCACCACTGCGGATTTCTTCTGATTTGTCCTCAAGCCCTTCAACAAACACTACCAAGGCCTGGAATACAATGATTAAGTGACACATCAATTAAGAGTAGTATGTATCAATCAAGACTGGAATCCAGAAGCTAATGGTGGTAATGGACGTCCCTGCAATTGCAATTAGTAACAAAATGTAAGATATATACGGTTGTCTGTCTTTGCACAACTTTCTCGGATTGAGGGTTTTTGTACCCCTGGGTTGCTAACATGGGGATACAACACAAACAGGAGTCCCTGGAAGGGACTGACACTCTATTGTATGAAAAGAATTTCCAGGAATCCAAGATAAGAGCATTATTTCTTCTTTTTAAATGATAAGTGCTGATACCATCTCCAATATTCTTGAGCAATAACCAGACTTTCAAACAAACTGGCTGCTTTGGTGGGCCACATTGGATGTCAGATCAGCACCATTTCACTAAGGACCAACCAGACATCATTAGACATCTTTTGGTGAAAACCCCATGACAATATGACCCTTCATTCAGAAGAAGTAGTGATAACAAGATTTCAAGCTGGCCATCCATGCAGCTATATTTGATGTAAGATTTGCACCATTCACATTTAGGACCAACTAGGTATCTTAAGAAGTCTTTTGGTGAAAAACCCATGCTGATATGACCATCAATTCAGGAGAAACAGCTGTATCTAGATTTCCAAGATGGCGGCTATGACGGTCCTACTGGATGTCAGATCAGCATCATTTTCATTTAGAACCAACCAGACACCTTAAAAAAATTTCTGATGAAAACCCCATGTATCTGTAACTGATGAAAACCCCATGTATCTGTAACTGACCCCTTAGGACGAATATCAATAACAATAAGAACATTTTGAAGATGGCTGCTATGATGGCCATATTGGATGTCATATTGGTACCACTGTCAATTAGATCATACAAGTCTTTTGGTGAAAACCCCATGTCGATATAACTATCCATAAAGGAGTAGTAGCAATAGGAAGATTTTCAAGATGGCTGCCAAATCTGCGGTCAGATTGGCACCATTTTCATTTAGAATCAACTAAACATTATAAGAAATCTTTTGGTGGAAGTCCCATGTTGATGTGGTGTTTTATTTGGAAGGAGTTGCGATAACAAGATTTTCAAGATGGCTGCTGTGGCCTTGTTGGATGTCAGATCAGCACCATTTTCATTTAGGACCAACTAGACACCATAAAAAGTCTCTTTGTGAAAAACCCATCTTGATTTGACCACTCATCTAGGAGGGGTAGCAATAAGATTTTCAAAATGGCTGCCATGGGAGCCATAATGAACATCAGATTGGCACCATTTAGGATCAAGCAGACATCATAAGAAGTTGTCTGGTGAAAACACCAGGTCAGCATGACTTTCCATTCAGGAAGAGTAGCAATAACAAGACTTTTTAGATAGCTGCAGTGGTGGCCATATTATTTATTAGATCGGTACCATTTTCGTTTATGACTTCATAAGATGTTTTTTAAGTGAAAACCTCATGCTGATATGACCATCCATTCAGAAGCAGTAGCAATAGCAATATTTTCAAGATAGCCACTGTGTCAGCCACATTGGCTATCAAAGCAGCACCATTTTCATTTACGACCAACTAGACCTTGGGATGAATGTGTGTTTAAAGTTTCATGGCAATTCTCGAAGTAGTTTATGAGTAGTGATAACAAACTTGTGCAAATGCGCGGACACATGATGAACAACAGACAATATACCATCCCATAAGCTCTTGTGGTCTAGGACCAGTAGAGCTAAAGACTGGGGGTATACAATGCGACCAGTAGAGCTAAAGACTGGGGGTATACATTGTGAGGAAAGAAAACGGTATTACTGCAATGGAGTATAACAAGTAACGTGAATGGCACATAATACACCCTCCCCATGTTTAATAGTCCTTTATGCAGGCACTTAACACTAAACTTAATGTGCAGAAAGCATTATTTTCTTATTAGACTTACCATGATTGATCTCTGAACTTTAGACCCCAGAATATATAGGTTTTTTTTATTACCCTAAGTGCAAGCCATTCACAAATTTTGATCTAGGACCTTACTCTAGAACAAAAGTTATTCTGTAAAACCCATTTTTCCTTAAGCCACAACCCTGATCTTTGACCTTTTAAAATGGACAAAGTTTGGTCCAGGTATGTGATGTAGAACTAATGTTACTGCACAGAACTCATTTTTCTTCTTTCAGTCCCAGTTACTGCAGAGAACTCATTTTTCTTCTTTCAGTCCCAGTTACTGCACAGAACTCATTTTTCTTCTTTCAGTCCCACTTACTACACAGAACTCATTTTTCTTCTTTCAGTCCCAGTTATCATAACCTTTTTTACCCCCAAATCAAAAGACTTCTTCCTTACTCAAGCACATGCTATCCACAAAGATTGGTAATTGTAAATGGTGAAGAACTTGAGTTATTGTGCAGAAACCATCTTTCTTCTTTTTCAGTCAGTGATCTTGACCTTTTACCTTTTGACCCTGAAATTGATAAGGTTATTTCATATCCCAAGTGCAAGACATCCACAAAGTTTGGTAACTGTACATGATTGACAACTCATGTCTTTGTGTTGAAACCAGTTTACTTATTTCACTCACAGTGACCTTGACCTTTTGACCCCCAAATCAATGGGTTCTTCCTTACCCCAAGTGTAAGATATACAGAAAATTTGGTATATGTAGATAATGGATAACGACTTATTGTGCAGATACCATTTTTCTTCTTTTAGTTAATGACTTTGCCCATGACTTTTTGACCCTAAAATCGATAGGATTCTTTCCTACCCCAAGTGCAACCCATCCACATATTTTGGTAACTGTAGATGGTGGACAACTCGAGTTGTTGTGAGGAAATGAAATAGGTGACAGATGGAAAACATCACAATATGATACTCTGTCATATGGCAGGTGTATAAATAAATAAAATAAAATAAATACATAATTAACAATTTCATATTTTGCTTATACCTGGTACTTTACAAAAGTAATTCTACTGTGCAGAAGGTTATATTAAGTGGTTTTTGTATGATTGTGCTGACATCTTTGCACTGAAAATGTTTAAGCAAAAAACAAATTTAAACAAAATTATAAATATATAATAGCCATGCAGATAGCATGAAAATCTATAATGATGTCATCTACACAAGAATCAAAACATGCCTACCAGATTTGATATTTCTATGTCAAGTGGTTTTAGAGTACAATGCTAACACACTTCCCAGGACAGACAAGACATAAACAAGTCACTCCCATTGAAAGTAGTGATGACCTAAAAAAAAAACCCAAATATTCTCATGGACGGAATAACTAAATATTTTACCTTTTCTCTGTTCTCTTTCCTTTTCTGTATCAGGTTCAAGTATGAGACTGGAAAAGAGGAAATGTTATTTCAGACAAAAGAAGAAAAAAAATCAAATAGATGCAAAAATAAAAAAAAATAAAAACAAAACTACAAGAGTACTGTGAATAGTATGTTATACACCTGCCCTGTGTTTAATGGTCCTCTATGCAGACACTAGTAGGACATGGTTGAATCTGTTTAATGGTGCTCTATACATACACTAGTAGGACATGGTTGAATCTGTTTAATGGTGTTCTATACATACACTAGTAGGACATGGTTGAATCTGTTTAATGGTGTTCTATACATACACTAGTAGGACATGGTTGAATCTGTTTAATGGTCCTCTTTGCAGACACTAATGGACATGGTTGAATCTGTTTAATGGTCCTCTATGCTAGTAGGACATGGTTGATTCCATTTAATGGTCCTCAATGTAGACACTAGTAGGACATGGTTGATTCCATTTAATGGTCCTCTATGTAGACACTAGTAGGACATGGTTGACTCTGATGATTATTGACCAATGGGTCTCAGTGACCTTGACCTTTGGTCATGGCATGCTGTCTTGAATTAAACTTGCAGTGCAGAAACCATTTTTGTTATTAGACTCATTTTTTCTTATTAGACTTATGAAAAGACCTTGACCTGTGCCCTTTAGACTACAAAACCTGTAGGTTTCTTTCTTTGCCTAAGTGCAAGAAACCCACAAAGTTTGGTCAAGGAACTTCTTCTAAAACAAAGGTTTTGTGCAAAAATAATTGTCTCAGAGTCACAATAACCTTGGCCTTTAACATTTTGTCCAAAAATATGCCTCGCTCTTGCCTTAAGTGCAAGACCTCCACAAATTTTGGTCAAGGCATATGGTCTAGAACCAAAGTAATTCTGCAAAACCATTATTTTTCTTTCTGTCACTGTCTTTGACCATTGATCCCAAAATGAATAGGCCTCTTTCTTACCTAAAGTGTAAGCAATTCACAAACAATGGTGGAGTACTGAATTTTTTTTCTCCCCAAAATCAATATTTGTTGTTCAGCGAGTGACCTTGACCTTTGACCCCCCATATCAAGAGGCTTCTTCCTTACTTCAATTGAAAGTCATCCACAAAGTGTGGTCCAGGTCTGTGATGTAGAATTAATATTATTGTGCAGAAACCATTTTTCCTTTTACACTCACAGTGACCTTCACCTTATGGTCCCAAAGGGACACAAGACTGGTCATGTGATTATGTAAAATGCGGACATGGTCTGTTATATACTTTTTATTGATTTGCATCATTATACAAGAGGCTGATAGTAACATTCTGATTTGTGAATTAAGTTATATTTTTAAATGGAAAAAAAAATTATGTTGGAAGAAAATTTTATCATCAGTTTCTTCAACAGCATTCATTATTTTAGTAATGTTACCAAGTTTTACATGATCAAGTGACCAGCCTTAGCCTGTGTTCAAAAGATTGGTGGTACAGCGCTGTTTCAGTTTGGGATTTAGCTACTTAGAAGTCAGAAAAATGTATCATCCAACAATAATTTCTGGTTTTCGGATGTAGACTTTCGTACCATTATTGAAATGTGTCCAAATGTTTACCAGGTCAAACCGACACAATTTTCCCCATCTTTTTAGAACCTGCAAATGGATTTTGATGTGTGTAAAAAAAAAAAAATATATAATAAAAATAACTGGGGGTAAAAATCCCTGAAGGGATTAACAACAAGCATGCAACCCGTTCCCTTCTACCCACTATATTTACATACACACACTCTTTGTAAATTCAAAGAATTTTAGTCTCTCACAAGAGAGCATTTATTAATACTTGAAAGTATTTTTTAAAATAATACTCAATGCACAGTTTGATTAGTTCTGGTAAATATTTGTTTCCAGGGTCCCCACACTTTTTAAAACAAAATTTTCCAGGTTTTTTCCTGGGTGAAATTGATTTTTCGAGGATCACTTACAACCCTTACTGAACAGAATAAAAAACATATTGGTTTAGAAAATGTGTATTTTCAAAGCTGTTTCTATTTTAAGACTCTCCCATAACATTTGAATTAGACATATGACCATGTACCAAACCACAGGATACATCACTAGAAATAAATATAACGATTGAAATTCAAATAAATTTGCATGTAACTCATTTTAATTTAGAGAATAAAAATGTTAACTTTACTCTGCTTAACTGCATATGTTGGTATGAAGAAAGTCTTTTAGGCAAGGGTTGTTTAAATCTGGAAAAAAAGCCATTAAAAATTAAATACCTTGGGTTAAAAAAAAAACAATTTAAATTTTTGTTTTTTAATTCCACTTTTGTCTAGCTGGTGCCCTAACATCTACTTTCAACGTAATCTGACTATGGGCTGTATATTTAATGCAGTCATTGTCAAGGACACCCAGAGCATGGGATTCTGCATTAAATAGGACCCCTCCATTAGTTGGTATATTTCTAAGAACAGAAATGTTTCTGCTATATTAATTAGGGCTGCTCGGCAGCCCCAGAATTTTTATTTTAAAATATCCCAATTGAATATTAGTAAATCTTGCTTGCCAGAACCTTTACCTCATTCCATTTAGTTTGACATTGCTTGTAAATGCATTTAGTCATAATAAGTCAGGGTCCAAGCTGGACTCCAATATTTGGGCAAAATTACCCCTCTCTAGCCAGAATAGGACAAAGTTGGCAAAAATAGGAAGAAGCAGGTGTACAAAGTTCAAAATAGCCACTTGAAACTACTGTTTTTGCATATTTTCATGTCAGATGATTAAAATGCTGATGAAATACTATTAGAAGTTGATAAAAATAGTAACACTTTTGTTATATTGTTTCACTACAATTTTTGTATAACATATGATTGATACACACATTTTGTGCTTTGAATTATTGAAATTCAACATATATCCTGAGATTCATCTGCCAATATATGCTTGAAGTCATGTGGTCTAGCGTGAAACACTAACTGAATCTTTCCACTACTTTACTTCTAATGAACTAAATCATGTGGTTTTTTTTAATGACATTCTCTTTCATGCTTTTCACATTGTAAAGAGAATATAGTTTTTAAGAGTGTTCAGTATTCTAGTTTTTTGACTTGCGTCTGCTTGGTAAATATGCTGCAAAGATTTATAGCCTATAAAACAGAACAGAACTTTAATCTGATGTGAAACTAATGGTGCCATATGATCGTAGAACACCTTTATTTCATTAACACCTGTCAGTAACAAACAAAATTATTATAATGCAGCCTAAATTTATAATATAAATTGGAAAGAATAAACAGATAAATTTGTTTTATATTAAGGACTTGTTATTAAAAAAACCCTATTTTTATTATGCCAAGAACACAACAAAAAACGGCAACTTCTACTACCTCTGGTATTAAGAAGGCAACTTTTCTACAAAACAAGAAAAAAATTATATAACTAACTTTGGTTTACACTATATACAAACCCATATGATATTAATTTTTTGTAATCTGCTATAAAGGGACATCTGAAAATAAATTGCAGCCAAAATTATGAGTGTGAAGGATAGGAGGTTAGAAACCAAAAGACTGTATGTATGTTAAAAATTCCCCCAAATACTCATTTCACAATAACAATTCCCAATTCTAGGGATGGGTCCCCAAAATTTTATTGCTGGAATCATCCCTTAAGTATTTAGCAAGGCTTGAGAGTAAAATTCACTGCAATGGTGAATTGGGGGAGACGAAGGTTACAACTGATGATAATGCTCAACAACGTGTTCCCAGTGTGAACTGACAAGTAATAAGCAAAGATTTATCATAATACATTTTCGTTAACTTTACAGATCAAAAGGGAACTTGGAAAGAAAAGCTTTATTATTTTTCTCTTACAATCACCACAATAACACCTTACAGCTGTATTGACATGTTGTGATGCTAGAGTGGTCTTCATAACTTCTACATACCCCCCCCCCCCAAAAAAAAACAACATATCAATGCAGCAAAAAGAGGTAACCAGTCTACCTGCCCAATCCAATTACCTAAGTACTTAGATTGGCTATACAAATATGTTTAGGGCAAGCACCCAAATGATCCATACTTACTGCTGCCATACCAACTTGGCCTTTACAGTTCTACTCAATACACATGTATATTTCAGCAGAAAAATTACATCAGAACATGCTGCATTTAATTTCCACACCTTGATTGATGTTTTTATTTCCACACCTTGATTGATGTTTTTATTTCCACACCTTGATTGATGTTTTTATTTCCACACCTTGATTGATGTTTTTATTTATGTCTTGAGTGGACCATATCAACAACTGATAACTGCGAAGTACATGTAACTAAAAGTACACCCAGAGAGAACATGATACATAAACTGTGGGTGTCTTTAACAGTGGCACCCTTCTCATTGATGCCATGCACTGGATGCATCTATTTGCAGAATATGATCATAAACATGTTTTAAAATTATTTAAGTGTATCTAATCAACGAATAATGAACATTTAATAAACAAGGTAGATATAAAATGAAAAACACTTTGTTTTTCTTTGCTCTGGGAATTTAACATATCCTACAAGATTTATGCAATGATTCAAATAATGTTTGTTTTGCAGACAGGGGCTAACTTGTATATATATCAATTTATTTATGTATATGATACAATCGTGATAGATATTGTATTGAGGACTTTAATATCATGATACAAATCCTTTTATCGTGATACAAATCACAATGCAAAATGGCTGGTGACACCCAGCTCCATTAGTTATGCTAATGAGATTTTGTCATACACTGCTACAAGACTAACTCGAATACAAATTGTGGGAGTGAAGAAATTTGTTGATATGCGCATCTTCAGGTGATGACCATAATATTTATCAAGTTTCATGACAATCCATCAAGAACTGCAGGAGTAGTTGCACAAATGAGTGCTGGACAGAAGGTTGGATGGACAGATGGACAGGTGTATGGATACAAGGATTAATATTTAACCCCACCTCAATTGAGGTAGGGGTATAATATGATATGGAATCTAAACTTTGACCAAAAGATGTCTTACATATTGACCTCATGGCCCGATGTCTTACATATTGACCTCATGACCCCACCCAGGAACAGTGGTAGATGTGGTAGAGTGTGATGATGTTATATTCCAAAATGAAATAAACTGGTTATGGAAATACAAGTGAGGAAAAAACTTTACCTGAAAATTTATACAAAAATGTGTCTCCATTATAATTCTAGACCCAAAGGCTGAACCCAGAGGCAGGAGTATACCGAGAGAAGGAGAGCATGTGATGATATTATCTTCCTGATATGAAGTAAATTGAGTAAGGAGTTATGGAAATATGTGCAAAGACATTTTTTTAAACTGAAATATCTCCCAATTATAATTCTTGGCCCCATGACTCCACCCAGGAGTGAACCCCAAGAGCAGGAATTGCATTGAGAGAAGGGGAGTATATGATGATGTTATATTCCAAACATGAAATGAACTGGTAAAGAGATAATGGAAATATAAGCAATGAAAAAACAAAACAAAACTTTAACCAAAAATTGTAACTAAAATGTGTTCCCATTGTAATTATTTATCCCATGGCCTTACCCAGACTCCAGAGTAGTATTGAGAGATGTGGAGTATGTGATGATATTATACTCCCAATATGAAGTGAATCAGGTAAGTGGTTACTGACCAACAAGTGCTGGAAAAAACTTTAACCAAAGCTGTCCAATGACACACACACACTCACAAATGGAAAACCTTAAAGTTAAATGTGCACTTCATGGGGACATGAATAACAAATAAACTAGAACAGCTACACAGAACTTTGTCTAAAAACATGTTCCAAACTGCATTAGTGATTAAGCATTAACTTTCTTTTCCATCCTGATACCATGGTTGAGAGTCATTATTTTGTTGTTTCTGTAACATTACTGACAACTCAAGTGATCAAAGGGAAGTAACTCTTTCCAGTATTGATTATGGTCAACTTCAAGGATGAACTAGATCTACAGTATTCTAGATCAGAACCAGAACTGCGTCCACATGACACAAAAGTCCCTGCTAAAACAGCATGATACATAAGTCCCTGCTAATACAGCACAATACACAAGTCCCTGCTAATAAAGCATGACACAGAAGTCCCTGCTAATAAAGCATGACACAGAAGTCCCTGCTAATAAAGCATGACACAGAAGTCCCTGCTAATAAAGCATGATACTTGATCTGTTTGATATTAATCAACATACTGAACTTGATTGTCATAGAGCTTTTAAAAGTAAATTTGCAGAAGCCTAGCTCCTGGCATACAGGATGGTCAGATGAATAGACAAACACTGATAACACTATATGCCCCATCCACTGAATGAGATGAGGAGAAACTATCAAACTCACTTGCACACTGCTCCACATCTTTATCCCTGCCAATCAGAAGAGTCCCTATTACTTTCAGACAAGGAGCTGATGGCAGGTGGTCCCTTAGGGTTAAGATGGCCTTGATTACACTGTCAGGGTTCCCTGATGTCAGCCGATCCATCAATCTCACTGAAAATTAAAAAAATACTGGATAAAATAAGCCAACGAACCAGACTAAAATATAGAAAGTAGTGTAAATAGGCCAATAAACCAGACTAATGTAGCAAGTTGTGTACAATAAGCCAATGAACCAGACAAAAAAATAAGATATGGTTCCTCTCCTGAGTTTCTCATTTTTGCACAAGTTTAGAAGTTAAAAGAAAAGGTATGCCCCTGATTTTACCCACTGTTTATCCTTATTATAACAAGAGTCCCTTGAAGGGACTGACACTCTACTGGGCAAAAAGAATTTCCAAGAATTCAAGATAAGACCATTTCTTCCTTTTAACTGCTGAGTGTTGAAACCATCTCTGATATTCTTCAGCAATAACAAAATTTTCAAACTAGCTGCTGTGGTGGACAGATTGGATGTCAGATTGGCACCAATTTAATTTAGGACAAAGCAGTCATCATTAGAAGTCTTTTGCTCAAAACCCCATGTCATAATGATCATCCATTCAGGTGGAGTAGTGACAGGAAGATTTTCATGACAGCTGTCATGGCAGCCATATTGGATGTATGACTGGAACCATTTTCATTTAGGACCAACTAGGTATCATAAGTCATTTGGGAGGAGTAGAGACAACAATATTTTCAAGATAGCCACATGGTGGCCATATTGAAGGTTAGTTATTTTCATTTAGGACCAAGCAGACACCATAAGAACTCTTTTGATGAAAACCCTATGTCAAAATGACTTTCCCTTTAAGAGAAGTAACGAAAGCAAGATTTTCAAGATAGCCATATATTTGACATCATATCAGCACCATTTAAATTTAGGATCAACAAAACATAATAAGAAGTCTTTTTAGTGAAAACCCAATGATGATATTACTATTTATTCAGGAAGTAGTGATAACAAGATTTTCAAGCTGCTCACTGTGGCAGCCATATCAGACCCCATATCAGCACCATTTTCATTTAGGACCAACTAGACATCCATAAGAAGTCTTTTGGTGAAAATCGCACGTCAATATAATTTTCTGTTCTTCTGGAGTTGTAATAAGAACATTTTCAAAATGGCTGCAGTGGCAGCCATATTACATTTCAGATCGCACCATTTTTATTTAGGACCAACTAGACATCATAACAAGTCTTTTAGTGAAAACCACATGTTGATATGACCATCCATGTAGGAGGAGTAGCGGAAACAAGATTTTGAAGATGGCTGCCATGGTGACTATATTTGATGTCAGATGAGCACTATTTTCATTCAGGACGAACTAGACAATATAAGAAGTCTTTAGTGAAAACCCCATGTTGATATGACCATCCATGTAAGAGTAGAAGGGATAACAAAATTTTCATGATGGCTGCCGTGGTGGCCATATTTGACTTTAAATCGGCACCATTTTCATCTAGGAACAACGAGATATAATAAGATGTCTTTCAGTGAAAACCCCATGTTGATATGACCATTCATGTAGGAGGAGTAGTGATAAAAAGATTTTCAAGATGGCTGCCATGACGGCCATATTGGATGTCAGATCAGCAGTAGAGATATCAAGATTTTAAAGATGGCCAATGTGGCGGTCATATTGGATGCGCAAGCAGCACCATTTTCACCTAGGACCAACAAGACCACGGGATGAATGTGTGTGTGTGTGTTGTGTGTGTGTGTGTAGTTTCATGGCAATCCTCCAAGTAGTTTAGGAGGTGTAGTGATAACAAACTTGTGCTAACTGATGGATGGACAGATGACGGACGATGGACAAAATACTATCCCATAAGCTCTTCTGGTCTATGACCAGTAGAGCTAAAAAATGAAATGTGTATATCCTAGGTGAGGTTTAAAGAACCTGCAATTTTCTTTATTTTGATATCTGAATGATGGGGTTGATTTGGATTTGAGAGTAAACAGCTAGGTCTTACTTTTGATGTGCATCTCATGGAAGATTACTAGCTCTGCATGGCTACTTTTACTTCCTGAACTTTAGAGGTAAATTATAAACAAACGGGCCAATAACATTAGCAAACTTTGTTGAGATTTAAAAATTTCATAAATGCACTTTCAGAAAACAGCAATGCCTACACTCTGAAAATTTATTTATAAATTTCAAGGACAGGCAAAGTTAATGTAATTTTTGCTGTTTTCAAGTACATTTCCCCATCGCACAAAATCAGTAATTTCCAGACAGCAGTTTTCCAAATACTGATCAAAATCAGATGTTAGTCCAAGTAGGTCTAAGACATGTAATTGTATATTCATGTTCTCTACATTGTTTGAGTTGTAGAGGAAACAACTTTGTCCTGTGCCTTGCCCACTTTCAAAAAGTGCTCCAAAATCCATGGAACAGAACCTATAGCAAGTAGTGTAAAGCCAATGAACCAGACTAATATAACAAGCAGTGTAAAATTAACCAATGAAGCAGACTAATTGAAGCAGACTAATATAACAAGCAGTGTAAAATAAACCAATGAAGCAGACTAATATAACAAGCAGTGTAAAATAAACCAGTGAAGCAGACTAATATAACAAGCAGTGTAAAATAAGCCAGTGAAGCAGACTAATATAACAAGCAGTGTAAAATAAACCAATAAAGCAGATTAATATAACAAGCAGTGTAAAATAAGCCAATGAAGCAGACTAATATAACAAGCAGTGTAAAATAAGCCAATGAAGCAGACTAATATAACAAGCAGTGTAAAATAAGCCAATGAAGCAGACTAATATAACAAGCAGTGTAAAATAAGCCAATGAATCAGACTAAAATAACAAGCAGTGTAAAATAAGCCAATGAATCAGACTAAAATAACAAGCAGTGTAAAATAAGCCAATGAAGCAGACTAATATAACAAGCAGAGTAAAATAAGCCAATGAAGCAGACCAATACGCCAAGTAATGTGAAGAAAAAAACAATCAACCAGACTAATGTAGGAAGTAGTGCAAAATAAGTCTATGAACCAGACTAATGTAGCAGTAGTGTAAAAAAACCCAACTAAACCAGACCAATGCAGCAAGCAGTGGGAAAAAACCCCACATGAACCAGACTAATATAGCAAGTAGTGTGAAAAAAACCCCCAATAAACCAGACCAACATAGCAAGTAGTGTAAAATAAGTCCATGAACCAGACTAATATCAGTACAGTCCTACCCACTTATATCGACATCACTTATGTTGACAAGCCGCCTATGTCGACAAAAAAGCAAAGTCCCGGTCCCTTGGTCTACTATTACTACCAAATTTGTCATGCTTATGTCGACATCGAGATAAAAAATAAACGTACATGTCGACAGAAGCCCTTGGTCCCAGCTTGAACAAATCCTTTGTTTTCTAACCATTTATGTCGACAAGCTCCCAGTTCCGACCCATACTTTGTTCAACAATTAGTTGATCTTGCCGCCAAGCTTTAATTTTGCTGCCGGATCATTTATGTCAACAAGCGGCCAGTTCCGACCTGTACTTTGTTCAACAATTAGTTGATCTTGCCGCCAGGCTTTAATGTCTCGGTTGGATTAAAAAACAGGCTTTTGTTTGGTCCTATAAAGTTGGCCTCTCGCAGCGACTTAAATAACACATGTACCCTTCATCAAAGCAAGCCGGTTACAATGTTCAATAAAAACAATCCACCCTTCATTAAAAAAAATCATCACCAAACTTGAATAAAAGCAATGAAATCTGATCAATTGTTGCATTTTCCAAAGTGATCGGTGATTAAAACAAGTTTATTGTGATGTGAAAGTTTCCTTTTTAACTTGATTTATGTTTACGATGGCTACCAACGGCAGCGTAAAACGCAGATTAAATTTACAGTTTCTGGAAACTAAATATCTAGCTAGTAAGGAAGTTGAAGGTGGGGCATCTCACAAAGATGTCTGTGAAAACTTTTCACTTAAACATAACATTCTGTCAGGATGGATGATAAACCAACAAGTTGTTCTCCACCTTTTTTATTTTTTACTGGTGGCAGACCAGTAAAAAAAAAAAACAAAAAAAAAAACAAAGACAAAGGTGGGGAACAACTTGGTCTAGATGGATGAAAGCTGCTGAGTCTATAAAGAAAGGCTACGTTGAAGGTAAATTAATCATATCAGCCGCATATCTCTTGTTCAATTTTATGTACTTTCACGATGACTTCCGTAAATAAATATATGTTTTCATTTCCCTGTGAATAGCCCCATCCCCTTGGTGGTAGCCTCAGTAAGATGGGAACATGTATTGTTTCCGGCTGACCAAAATCTAGGCTAATTTAAGTTCATGTACATGTACTTGTAGCATGTAAATAACAACTATGTAACCATGTGCTACTGGCAACAATGAATATCGTAGTGAATTTTGCAGACGTGTTAGATTAAATGAGGACAATCATTTTTTATACATGTGTTTCCTATCAGAATGTGACCGATGCATACATTTTCTAACATGAGACCCATACACAAATTCATGGATTTTTCATATACATGCAATTAACGCATTGTGGATTTTATTACACAAAGGTAACCAAAATATAATTTGTCAATATAGAAGTGTATTTCACACTGGTTTTGTCTTCATGTACTCAAAATTTCCATTGTTTGTTTTCTCAAAGTGTAAATCTACTCACTGACGACAGGTCACCCCATACAGATGAATTTAACTTGTATGCAGGTCCAAGAGAAATGTGCTTTTTTTCAGACCCCCCCCCCCCCAACACTTATCTCGACAACCGCTTATGTTGACAATATTTGCTCGGGCCCGAGGATGTCGACATAAACGGGTAGGACTGTAGTATAAAAAAGCCAATGAACCATACCAATGTAGCAAGTAGTGTGAAAAAAAACCTCCAATGAAACAGAGTCATGTAGCAAGTAGTGTAAAATAAGCCAATGAATCAGACTAATATAGCAGTGGTGTAAAATAAACCAATGAATCAGAGTAATGTAGCAAGTAGCGACCTAGTTCTGCAGGCATAAATATTTCAGAGAATTATTGCACCTTTAGGTCCATAACATATATTTTTATGATGAATAAAGATTAAACTTTCCATTATTTTAATGTCTGTGTAGCACATGTAAGCAAATAACTTACTGTTCTTGAGAAATCTGATCTAATTTGAGAGGCAACCAAAGTTTATTTAAAGCTTTAGGGAGAAGAGGGAGGACGGTAAGAGATGGGGAGAAGAGGAAAGGACAAAAGAACTTGCTTTCATCAGCAACATCTTCCACATGCTTCAGACCTCCTTCTTCTTGGAAGTACAGTATAAACTGGTGGAGTGTTATAATCCAGCTGGAACGAGGATGATTGGGACTGAACACAGGGATGTTCAGAATCCGTGTCACCAAGTGCTGGCAAACTGGAGAAAAGAAGATACTCTTATGTTAGTTGCACAGTTTGATACAAAACTATGGCAAAATAAATGATGACAAAGAAGGTTCTATTCAGGTATTCATAATATACAGGATTTCACCCTTGTGATGACAATCTATAAAATGCATGATTCCACAAAGATTTCTGTTTGATTCAGTCATATAAATGCCATCCATACTAAAATTTGAAATGTAGTTTCTTAATACCATATTTGGTTAGGGGCTCCAGGTGGCCGAGTGGTCTAAGGTGCTCGCCTTTACAGATCACTGTCATCTCACCTCTGTCCGCGTGGGTTCGAGTCTCGGGCTTGGCCAACGTGGGTATGTGAGAAAGCTTGCCAGTAGCTTCCCGTGTGTTACAGAGTTATGTATCATTTCTTTTATATAATGGTATAGTTTTATTAGTTTATGACCTCTGTATAATAGTCTAATAGTTGTCGTTTTGCAGAGTACACATATACGGTAATTTGAATGTGACCCAGTACATTGGTCCTGGGAAAATCAATATTATCGTTTGAAGCAAAAGTCATTTCATGTGATTCAGCACGTGAGTTTTGCACTTGACCTGACCTGGATTTCACAATTCAGGAATGATTCATTTTGTTGACCAGAAGTTAGATAGTAAGATCATAATATTAAGGTGCTGATTTGAGACAGAATAAGAATTTGGTTTGTTTCAATGACGCGGTACTGAAACTATAAAATAAGATGTAATCGCAGCGTTCATCATTCTACATAGTTTCATCACCTTGAGAGGTCTTTAACGAAATTGGTTCTTTGTATGTAATATTATGCTTCAGAGATATTATTATACAGTACATTTTGGATTTAGTACTGCTACTTCAGAAAAATTTCCAGACTACACTTTTGGGATTAAATACTGACATATAAATATTTAAGAATTATTCAGCTCCTTTGGAATTATTGGACACATTTTTAGAACTTGTGTAATATTCTACATTCACAAGGATTTATTTGGAATTATTAATATCTGGATATAACTGATTCTTGTTAGTACATCAGAACAGTGGTGTTTTCATTCGGAAGATTCTTCATTCGGAATATTTTGGATAACTTCCGGATCAGTTAACAATAGAACAATTTAGGATTATTTAGGAATTTATAAACTGTAAGTTAATTTTAATTCTTTCACTTTGTTTGTTTGAAATATTTAATATTTTAAGAAATTGAATTTGTTTTTAAATCTTGAAAGTTTGTTTGAGTAATTCTTTCTTTTGTTACATTAACCCTAGTCGTAACACTGTGGGTTGGTGGTTTTTCCTGGGATTTTCTTGGGTTTTTCCTCCACCAAAAATACTGGCCGCCATGTATATATATCATGTGCTGAAAAATGGCGTTAAACCCATAACAACCAACCAACCAACCCTTTTTGGTTATACAAAAATAAAATTATGCAACACTTTCAATCTGACTTTAAAATGTAAAAAAAAACACCCCACATTACATCTTATGTCTGTATCAGACACATAATATAAATCTTAGTCTTTTAAACTTCTAAAATTATACTTCACATGATTTTAACAACAAAATATTTTCTGTACCATATTAAAACCCATGACTACCACTCTCCTTTTCCTTTATAAACATATGCGAAACACTACAAATCATGGCACAGTTATCTTTAATGTGCATTTTACCTCTGACTGGATCCAGACTATATCTGTCCAGAAACATGGTTCCATATTTGCGCTCCAAGGCGGTAACCAGTCTGTCTGGGTAAATGTAAAGCGATGTGTTGTCGGTACACTTCACCCAAAACTCTCGCAGGCTCTTGTCACTGCTAAGACTGGACATCACTGTAGGATACAAATGCAAAAATCACTTCCTGGAAACTTGAAAATGAAGACACTCTCACAAACATATAGGAAAGTTTGAGTTCTCTCCCTTATGTAAAGTTATATAATGCTTGAACTGTTTCTGTTTTCTTACTGAAAGATACCATAAGTCTAAATCGTCACTTTTACCTGTAAGTTCTTTGGTCTTTGTTTTCTTCAACAAAGCTTGCTTTATGGACAGAATGTAAGTTGTCTTGGAAACTAGTAATTGATATTTTTTGTTGTTGAATTCTAATGTTATTTTAACTCCTCTAAATCAACAGAAACAAGAGCTGAGGGTTTCCTAGCACAAATCTGGATTCGGTTGCTGTAATAGTTTGATACTTAATTTATAATTTGAATGCCTTGTGAATGAAAGCCGATGGAACATACCCATCAATCCTCTGTTGCTGGATGGTGGGAGTGTACTACAGGATTTCTAGACTGGTTCTGTTTCATAAGGTCTTGCTTATAAGCAAATTTATGCAACTGGGAACCAAAAGACCAACAGAACATGTATTTCATCTGGAATAGTATATGGGTGAGTTCCACTGTCTTATAACTACATCAAGCATTGTATATTTAAATTTTCAACTTTAGCCTAGTAATAATAATTTCATTTTGTACATGTTATATAGGGGAAAAACTACCGAAGTTTCTAACCATGCTCTCTGAAGGTAAGAGAAACTTAGTACTTCAGGTAAAGTTATATAATAATTCACAAACAGCCTGTGATGAGATTACAGCTTATTGCAGACGGTGATAAATTCTGGTGTCATAAAAGATAAATAGTCTGTGACTCATGTTAAAATAATTCTCAGAAGTCTCAGCCTTAAATACTAACTTTCAGTGTTTCATATGTCTATATTTATTGAACAACAATATGGGATACATTTTAATACATACATGAATATATATAGGACTTGTATGTCCCTAGGCACAATTAATAACGGTACAAGTATTGTAATATCATGTTATGTGACTTTAAATGATTAATATACTGTTATTTTGGGTGGTTGTGATTGGCACTTACTTTGTACGAGTTTGTCTCCCGTCGTCAATGTTGGTCCAAACTGGTATTTTTGGTCATCATGTTTTGGTCTCTTTTAAGTCCTTTTACACCATTTAGTGTAGTATATTCATTTCCTAAGATACATGGTTAAGTTCCGTTGCGAATATCTTCACAAGAAGTCTTCAAATATAAAGTAATTCCACCGACAAATTGCTTGTGTAAGTGCGAATCGCAACCTGCCCACCATCATACTTCGAGCGTGATTAAGGTGTTGTTAAGTATCACTTGAACCACTCGTTTGTTTCCCTCGTGAGCTTATGACCAAGGTTTTTCCTGTCAACCTCTGCGTTAAGACCAAGGGGTTTCAAGGCTATAAATACTAGTTGTGTGTTATGGCAGACACATTCTGACCGGCACTGTGTATATGTGAGGTTGAAGATCAGATACGACCAAATACAACCGTGGTATGCTTAATATGGAAATCTTAATACAGTCCTTTGTTTTCTAATCATTTATGTCGACAAGCTGCCAGTTCCGACCCATACTTTGTTCAACAATTAGTTGATCTTGCTGCTGAATCATTTATGTCGACAAGCGGCCAGTTCCGACCTGTACTTTGTTCAACATTTAGTTGATCTTGCCGCCAGGCTTTAATGTCTCGGTTGGATTAAAAAACTGGCTTTTTTTTGGTCCTATAAAGTTGCCCTCTCGCGGCGACTTAAATAACACATGTATCCTTCATCAAAGCAAGCCGGTTACAATGTTCAATAAAAACAATCCACCCTTCATTAAAAAAAATCATCACCAAACTTGAATAAAAGCAATGAAATCTGATTGATTGTTTCATTTTGCAAAGTGATCGGTGATTAAAACAAGTTTAATGTGCTGTGAAAGTTTCCTTTTTAACTTTATTTATGTTTACGATGGCTACCAACGGCAGCGTAAAACGCAGATTAAATTTACAGTCTCTGGAAACTAAATATATGGCTGTTAAGGAAGTTGAAGGTGGGGCATCTCGCAAAGATGTCTGTGAAAACTTTTCACTTAAACATAACACCCTGTCAGGATGGATGATAAACCAACAAGTTGTTCTCCACCTTATTTTTTGTAATTTTTTTTGTTACTGGTGGCAGACCAGCAAAAAGAAATAAAAAAAAAAAAAAAATAGGAGAACAACTTGTTGGTCTAGATGGATGAAAGCTGCTGAGTCTATAAAGAAAGGCTACGTTAAAGGTAAATTAATCATATCAGCTGCTTATCTATTGTTCAATTTTATGTACTTTTCACGATGACTTCCGTAAATAAATACATGTTTTAATTTCCCTGTGAATAGCCCTATCCCCTTGGTAGCCTCAGTAAGATGGGAACATGTATTGTTTCAGGCAACCATGTGCTACTGGCGACAATGATTGTCGTAGTGAATTGTGTAGACGTGTTAAATCAAATGAGGACAACCATTTTTTATACATGTGTTTCTATCAGGATGTGACCGATGCATACATTTTATAACATGAGACCTGTACACGAATTCATGGATTTTTCATATACATGCACTTAATGCATTGTGGATTTTATTACACAAAGGTAACCAAAATGTAATTTGTCAATATAGAAGTGTATTTCACACTGGTTTTGTCTTCATGTACTCAAAATTTCCATTGTTTGTTTTCTCAAAGTGTAAATCCTGCTCACTGACGACAGGACCCCCCCCCCCCCCCCAACACTTATCTTGGCATCCGCTTATGTCGACAATATTTCCTCGGGCCCGGGGATGTCGTCATAAACGGGTAGGACTGTATAGTGCAATGAAATGAAGTATTCCACGGTATATAATATTCAAGAAAGACATAAAATAAACATGTAAAGGCTATATATTCTTCAGTGCTGGAGATTGATGCTTCTGTAGAATTAACCTTGCCATAATAGTACTATTACAGACACCACTGCTTGTTCTGCTACAGTGTTATTTAACTGGTTGTATGCTTCTATATTGACTCGAGTGACAAACAATATTACACTAAATATTACTGCATAATGAAATTCCTCTAGTGAAGTATATTAATGTGTCAATACGGTTACTATGGTGATAGATAAATGTGTATAGTGGGGAGCATACATTATATTATTCTTACAGGGAGCATTCGTTATGTGTATATTCCCTATAAGTGACGTTTGGTTCGCTATAAGGAAGATAAACATATTTTAAAAATTTATATTTAAAATATTAGTGCATTCTTGAACATAACAAGGTTATATATCCATTGGGAAACACATCTGAGTGGTATCATAATTTCCACATGTTCTACAATTCAATTTGTTTCTATTTGCACTTTTTCCTCAGAAATACATTAATTATATTTTCAGTTATTATTTTTATATGTGTGTTCTAACTTTCAATGTTAAGCCACACACAAGTCATTTACATTTAGGCAAGCCAAGAAGAATTCTGTGTATAAATGTAATAATCAAGAGCAAATACTAATTATTTGGACTAATATTGGAACAGAAGACTTAATTCAATTGAATATGCTGGATAGCCAAAGGCCAAAGACTGATAATTTTTATCCTTAAATCACTCTCACACAGTGCACAGTTCATTGTTATTATTATTAGTATTTATTAAATCGTTGAAACTTAAATAGCTCTCCTGTTTTGTGATTGAAATCCCAAGTTGACATCGAGTCAAAGTTGGCCTTGTGATGAAGTAAAGTTCGGGATGTTACACAGACAACTGGAGATTGGCAATACATCACTGATATTAGTCTTCCAAGTTACAAGGCACCACTGCCCGCACCCCCCCAAAACAAACATGTAATGGATCGACAGATGGATGTGGAAAAATGTTTACCTGTTCATAAACAGTCCTATAGGATGGCTTGCTACCGGAAGATCTTACCTGAAAGAAGGTCATATTCCGTTGAAGAACTCTTGGCTATTTTGATCAGGCTCTCTATTATATCGGCTTGCTTCTGCAGCTTATCTAGGGCATATATTTCTTTGCATTTTAATGGACCAAACGCTCCTAGATTCTGAAACAGAAACAGATGCATTCTGATTGATATGAAGTAGGGATCATACACATACTTATCAAATCAAAGAATGCACAACACAAAGTGGACATCTTACCCAGGCTTCTACAGTCATCTCTGTACAGGGTTCAAATAAATAAATGTATGTATGTATGTATGTATGTATGTATGCATGTGTGTGTGTATGTATGTATGTATGTGTGTGTGTGTATGTGTGTGTGTATGTATGTATGTATGTATCTATGTATGTATGCATGTATGTACATATGTATGTATCATTTTGTAGGAGGGTAGTATCTTTTCCAAGATATGCAACTGTAGGATTTAGGTTAATTTTTCAAAAATTGTGCAAATTGTTTATCATATTTTCAAGCCCTATCTTTATTTATTCATTAAATATCTCATAAATTTAGAAAATTCCCCCCATTTGTTCAAATGGAGGGGGGGGGGGAAACTCCCCCCCTCAAAAAAAATTTTAGTTCTAAAATAAACCCTGAAAGACTATGCCAACAACTGAGCTGTTTATGAGTTTATCACATAAATTGTTGAAATTAATCAAATTTTAACTTGAATAATACTATATAGACCTGTTTCTTAAGGAAAAAAAGTTTAGTCTTAATATCTATATATCTTTTATTTAAAGCAATACAGTAAATTTCACATATGCCGAAAGCTGATAAAAAAATAATCTCGTATAATGAGCATGATTTCATTCCCTGGGAAACTGAAACTTCATTTACACATCTGTGACAAAATGAGATCGGTATATAAATGGGAAATGTTACTGTCCCCTAAACTTTGTTATATAGGCCTAGACTTATTTATATATAAAAGCCTACTGTATCTAATTAATTTTTACCTCCAGCAGTCTCTCACAGTAGCATAAATGGAACATTAGGCAATGGTCGACTTGTTCACTGCCAGTTGAAGGTGGCAAGGGACTTGAACCCAGGCTAGAGCCCAGCTGTGTATCCTCACTCAATCGCTGAGCCAATGACTCAATTCCAGAGTCCCCAGTTTTTGCTGTCGACTCAGGGCTGCATAACATATCGTCCAATTCTCTAATATTGCTGTAATGGTATGATATTTTGGGAGGCTATATTGCATGTAAAAAAATATACAGAAAGAAAATTGCAAAAGATTTTGTGAAATTCTTTATCCTCACTGTAATGGAATGCTGCAATTTGAAGACAGCCTGCTTGATCAACAACAATAGTTACCTGGCATACAATGTGCTTATCTTAATCTGCTTTAAATCCAACAAATGTGATCATATAGAGGCAAGATTATTTCATGAAGTCTGTATTTCACATGCCGTATATATTTTCTTATAAGTCCAGTCCAACTGCAAAATGCACATAGTTACCACTTTTGTCAAAGATTACTTCTGACAGCATTGTAAGACATAGTTACCACTTTTCTGTCAGAGCTTACTCATGACAGCATAATAAGACATAGTTACCACTTTTCTGTCAGAGCTTACTTATGACAACATAATAAGACATAGTTACCACTTTTCTGTCAGAGCTTACTTATGACAGCATAGTAAGACATAGTTACCACTTTTCTGTCAGAGCTTACTCATGACAGCATAGTAAGACATAGTTACCACTTTTCTGTCAGAGCTTACTCATGACAGCATAATAAGACATAGTTACCACTTTTGTCAGAGCTTACTCATGATAGCATAGTAAGACATAGTTACCACTTTTGACAGAGCTTACTCATGACAGCATAGTAAGACATAGTTACCACTTTTCTGTCAGAGTTTACTCATGACAGCATAGTAAGACATAGTTACCACTATTGTCAGAGCTTACTCATGACAGCATAGTAAGACATAGTTACCACTTTTCTGTCAGAGCTTAGGTAACAGCAGTGATGGCAACATTATGATTCTATACTGAAGTTGTGTCTTAAAATTTTTGCAAGTCAGATACTGGGGGAATAAATGAATGCATAGGTTGCAGGTGAAGCACCAATAATTTCTCCAGGATTTTCATGCAGTGGGCGAAGTCCTCAAGTGGCATTTTCATAAGGGAGGGATTTTACATTTTTAAGGACAGCAGGTTTTATGTAAGTAAAATATCTATGAATAAATCTCATAAAGTATGTTTCAACAAATGTGTGTGTGATAAATAAGTTTTAATGAATACAAATAAACTTAAAATTGTTTATCTTCATTATCAGCACGTACACCATTGCACAACCTTGCCAAGTGCAGTTGGTAAAATGCTTTTAATAACTAGATAATCAATAAAAGTGTCTCATCTCTTTTGCAAAGTCACTTAGTAAGTGGTTTACTATAGTGGCTGAGCTAGAAGTCAAGCGCTTATGTGATCAGACTGAGCTTTGTTAATACTAATGAATGTTGCAGGTTTTGTTATGCTCATGGCAAATCAGTTGAACATTTTTTATGTGCTCACTAATTTTTAAGGAGGGATTCCTTAAATTTTGGGTGGATTCACACAATCGTGCATCCTGGTGAAAACACTGAAACACAGTGTTCTGTGGATTTTTTAAAAGTGTATTTTGACATATAGCTTTAACAAAAAAGTTTAAACTGTTGATGCTACCATAGCTAGAAAAGTGGTACCCATATTGTACTCTAAGAATCATACATGTTTTTTTTTAGATCAACATTTGTCGAATCCTGAGGGGGGACTTTATTGAAGCCTGAGCCCAAAGGGTCGAGGATTTAAAAAGACCCAAGGGATCTGACAAATGATGACACCAGAAAATACATGTATAATCGTTATTTTACATTAAAATAATGGAAAAAAAACCCACTTTGAAATTTTAATATGGAATTTAAATTTTCCCTAGAGTGGCATTATATTATTTCTCTACCCGAAAAAAATGTATCTCTTCTGTGCAACTGACGAACATAACAGGGTTGCATGTTTAATACACACATGATGCAGGATGTACATTCATTTGTTTTGAATGCGACGACAAAAAAGAAAGTGTAAGCATAACAACACACCAGGGCATCAATGCCCCATGAAATCTGATGGTGACAACACACCAGGGCATCAATGCCCCATGAAATCTGATGCTGACTCATGGATATGGTCACATTCATACAGCTCGTCGAACAATGCTGCTCACATATTTTTATGTAAGAATATCTGCTAGACAATAAGCTATGGTCTTGCATTGAAATGCTGTTGAACCTGTCATTAAGCTATGGTCTTACATTGAAATGCTGTTGAACCTGTCATTAAGCTATGGTCTTACATTGAAATGCTGTTGAACCTGTCATTAAGCTATGGTCTTACATTGAAATGCTGTTGAACCTGTCAATAAGCTATGGTCTTACATTGAAATGCTGTTGAACCTGTCAAGCTATGGTCTTACATTGAAATGCTGTTGAACCTGTCAATAAGCTATGATCTTACATTGAAATGCTGTTGAACCTGTCAATAAGCTATGGTCTTACATTGAAATGCTGTTGAACCTGTCAATAAGCTATGATCTTACACTGAAATGCTGTTGAACCTGTCAATAAGCTATGATCTTACATTGAAATGCTGTTGAACCTGTCAATAAGCTATGGTCTTACACTGAAAAGCTGTTGAACCTGTCAATAAGCTATGGTCTTACATTGAAATGCGGTTGAACCTGCCATTAAGCCATGGTCTTACATTGACATGCGGTTGAACCTGTCAATAAGCTATGGTCTTACATTGAAATGCTGTTGAACCTGTCAATAAGCTATGATCTTACATTGAAATGCAGTTGAACCTGCCAATAAGCTATGGTCTTACATTGACATGCGGTTGAACCTGTCAATAAGATATGGTCTTACATTGACATGCGGTTGAACCTGTCAATAAGCTATGGTCTTACATTGAAATGTGGTTGAACCTGTCTTAAGGTAGAAGTATACTCAAAAATAGTTCATGTAAAGTTTTATGACATCAATACAAAGGAATAAAAAATATTTTGTTAACCTTAAAGTACATGACAGAATTGATAACTTTCAGAAACAAACACATTTATGACATATTTAGCTCTATTAAATGTGATTTTATGTTATATGACTTGCTGTAGAAAGGTCTTAAAAAAGCATTGCTTTCAGACTTGTGTGCAGTTTTGACAGAAAAATTGGTCGCTACGCAACCAGATTGAGGCAATTTTTAAATGTTTACTAAAATGATTCATTTAAAAAAATCAAATGTCTCATTGGGTCACATGTGCCTAGCAAAATCAATACAAATTCTGATCTGCATTTTGGTACATCCATTGCATATAGTATATTGTCATTCACAGTTCTGCATAAAGAAATTGCTGTAGGCTTATTTCAAGCAAGGTGACCTACACATTTTATTTGTAAAAACTATCATTAAAATTGTTTCTGCAAAATATTTCAAAAATTGTGATGTGCGAAACAGATACATTCTTGTACAGCTGGTCTCCTCCAGGCCAAAATCCCAATGAATCCTATGTAAACTCAGATCATGTCATGAGTGTCATCTTACACGGATGCCTAAAGCGACATAACTAGTTTGGTGACCCCACTTTTTTTCACTTTGTTATTGGGCGGGTATGGTAATGGCCCCCATTTCATTAAGTGGTTTTAAAATTATATGCATAATGTACTTCATTATAAGGCGATATACTCTGCTCTATATAAGTTGGAATACTCTTTATTATAAGGCTGTATACTCCATGGCTCCCATCGACAGCGTTATAATGAGGGAGTACTATATATATATATGCTGTGTTTCTTGAGATCTTGAGACGGATTTTAGGATAGGTCTTATAATGGCATTATAATACAGGCTTACCGAGTGTATCCTGGACTTTTGGGTGGACTTTCAGTTGGTTCATCTAGTGCCTCTTCACTGTCCAGAAAATCGAAGGCCCCCAAGGCATTCTCTATTGAAACACTTATACTGGAAGACCTGGAGCTACCTCCAGAATGTTTCTAATAAAAAAGAACAAGAAAAAAAAAAGAGAGTTAATGTTTTGCAGTGAATTCTTCTTTCTCCCATCCATGACCTCTTGACCTTGACCTGACATTTTGTTAAGGAGATTTTTTTTTTAGGTCTTTTATTTCCCTCAGTAAGCAAAACCTGTCTACAGAGAACACTCATGGGAACATAACATTTTGTACTTAATGGACAGATGTCCTTTAAATAGAGACTAAACATGTAAAATGGATAAAAAGGGTTTCAAAATGTCCATTATGGATGTGTCCACTGAGGCAGGTTTCACTGTATACTGCATTTAAATTAGTGACTCTACCATAGATGTGTCCACTGAGGCAGGTTTCACTGTATACTGCATTTAAATTAGTGACTCTACCATAGATGTGTCCACTGAGGCAGGTTTCACTGTATATTGCATTTAAATTAGTGACTCTACCATAGATATGTCCCTGGGGTGCCAAGCCGTACCAATGTCAAATTGAAATGTGAGCATTACAAAATCTGAATCTGAACATAAAAATAGGAATACTACAAAGTTTTATCCCGCAATTTATTTTAAGCATTTAAACTTAGTGATTCAAAGTGATTTTTGGTTGAAATTGCTTTATACAGTCATCTTTCCTGCCATATGCCACAAACAATTCATCAGAATAAACTGTGATAAGAATGTTATTCACCCAGTATTGATGCCCTGCATATCCTGTTTTGAATTTCTGTAGCACATTTTTTCATCAAGGAATAATACTTGTGGGTTGCCGTTTGTTTCATGATCTTTCTAGAACTTTTTCACGTGAATCAGAGCACTAGGTCAATGTGATTTTTGATTGGTCAATATGCAGTTGCCTTTGTGATACAAGTGCTTAAGTATGCTTTCACAAAAGAATTACAGAAATTACAAGCATTTCAGTAATCTAGATATACCTACACAAAATTTTATCTGACAGGAAAATCGGAATCTGACAGAAGTGATTGTAATAGCAGTAATTTGAGGTTAAAAATAAGAATGATTCTGCCCAAATCAGAATGGTTGGTATCTGTGCATGTTCTGTCTCCATCTAGACCAAACAATTGGCCATTTAAGGATGATCGCTTGCAAAATGCTGCAGAATATAACATTTTGAAAAATTTGTTTTTATAATGCTACGAGTAAAAGTAACCCAAATCCACTTAAAAATGTATTGGTTGGAGTGAATTTCCTTCTGATATTCTTAGTTTAATATCTATCTCCAAGTAAGAGCCATTACATAGAAAAGTATGAGAAAAAGTACCCTGTCACCAATTGTTCATAAAATAATATTTGAACGAGTATTAAAAATTCATCAAATTTGCACTGGTTGAAGATCATAGACTCCTTATCAAATACAAAAAGGGAAGAGTATGTTGGTGAATGAATTTTGTCCATATGACACAACTATTGAGATCACATCAGTTTTCCACAACAGAAAACCTGTGCGGCCGATTTATGGCAGGTCATAAATCATTTAAGATTTTGAAAGGTTTTGTATACTTTCATCGACTTAATTATTTTCTTTCACAGGACTGTTATTGCAATTATTAAATTGTATAGGCATTTTTGTAAATATTTTTTAAGAAGAGAGAGAAGTTGCAATTATGCTATTGTATGTCCAGTCTCCCTAGAGTACATAACCCTATGATACACGTAGGTAAAAAGTGGCATCATAATGTAATGATCATATCATTCCAAGCTGCACAGAAAGCATTGATTTAGTAAAAGCAGACATCCCTAATAATGGAAAGACATACCTGGGACAGAGGATAGACAAAGGGTGACACCAAGTCTGCCACCAGTGATGACAGTGTTCCAGAAAAAACGAAAAACTGATTATGAAAAATGAACTCATAACACGTTCTATACAGCATCAAGGTTAAAAGTTACTTTTAAATTTTCACCTCTAGCACCCAAATTGTCTTTGCCTCATTGCTTTTTGCTGCAAGAGCACTATGCTTAAAATTAGAGGGGAGTTTACTCTTACAGGTGTTTTTGCTGTCACTCTAAATACTCATGCAAAAAAAACTAATAAACCGACATTTCTGACAAATCTAAAAAACTTGAATGACCATGCTGTCATGAGTTTTTCATTATATGTGTCTTGGAAGATAACCATCTGTTATTTGCTTGAACATGTTAGAGTTCTGAGGAAAAAACAAATCTTTTTCGATGTCACAATATTTACCAAAAGTGCATGTATTTTGTAATTAAAAATGGCAGTATAAAAGACAATTTTGCCTTAAGGGTATTTTAGTACTTATGATGATCTTGCTTATCAAGTAACATTACTGTAGAGATTAGTATCTGAAAAATTGTGCTAAATACTATACTCAGTGAAAATCACTGGAGCATGTAATAGCAGTTGAAGTGACTTACTGTGAATTTGTTTATTTTTGTGCGTATCAATTTGTGTGGTTTTGCATAATAATCGCATTTTCATCAGTATTTAAATTTGTGTATTGGAAAGGTATCCTATTGTCTCCACAGAAGGGTTTTATTTATTTGGTCTTTAAATTCATGATCTGTAACAAACAGGTACACCATAAAAAACAGTGAATTCCTTGTAATGTTTTCTCAACAGTGTAGTGCTCATATGACATATCTACAAACCTGCAAGTGAGTGTTAAATTCAGGCCCTGCATCTACATATCAAGTTACAGTATTTGTGGCCTATAAGTCCATTTGGAGTATAAGTCAAATTCGCTAACCTGTCAATTTTAAATTCTTCATCCATATATAAGTTGATGTGGAGTAGATCAACACCTTGGCTTTGTCTTTTTCACCAGTAACTTCCGGTTTCATGAATACAGTAAAACCTGTCATGAGCGACCTCTGCTATGAGTGACCACCTGTCATGAGCGACCACAATCGTAATGCATTGATCGATTTTATTATATAAACGCGCTGTCATGAGCGACCACCTGCAGAACGTGACCAGCGACCACGATTTCTTGGCAAAATACGCATTTTGACGCCGCATCACAAAAATAGAGATAAACACAACTGACCTTTATTTAACCCTTTGTAACCAAGACCGCTTAACAAGTAAAGACTGTTATAAACAAAACCAAAAACTAAAAAAAAAAGGCTGGCAACCAGTTTTTTCAATTTTACAGGTCATGCATGTTGTGTCATATGTTATAGATTATAAACCAGACCAGAGTACATGCAGATCGGTCATTCGGAAATACCTCAGCTATTTCTGCAAGACTAAAGTATGATCCGTAGGATTTCCCACGAAGTTGCAAATGGCTTGTTCTAAAATAGTACTGCTATGAACGCGAGAACTGAGACAACCACCACTGACGTTTATTTAATCCTTCGTAACAACGACCGCTTCAAAAGTAAAGACTGTTCTAAAAAAAAAAAAAAATTAGGTTGGCTACTGGTTTTCCTAATTTTGCAGGTCATGCATGAACCCTCCTTTGTTATAAACTGTAAACCAGACTAAAGTACATGTCACTAACTGCCATTGTAGTGCCAAAGTCAATATAGCAGTCGTATACATCGTTTGTCTTTGGAGTTAATCCGTAATGCCTGAGGTGAACGAAGTCTTTGTCTTTGTCTTTAATACCAGTAGGTGAGAATCATTTTCCGGATTCGACTGTCATTGTGAAAGGCTTGTGGTTGTTGTTTGTTTTTTTTGTTACAGTGATTACATTGTTACAGTGATTACAACCCACACACCAAGCCATCAACTGTTCACCTTAGTGCAGCCGGTTACACCCTTTGTTTTTAGAGTTAATCCCTTTTTGTCGTTGGTGAATTAAGCCTTTGACTTTTGTCTCTAAATAAATTTATTCTGATTCTGGATGAGTTAATTATGTCTTTTTATTTCATTCATCGGTACATATACATTGTATATGTATTCTATATTTCCCCAAAGCCTGATCAAAACAGGTACATTTCGTTATTACAATTGATTATTATAACATTAACACCTAGCACCTTAATAACAATGGCAGAGCCTCCAACGAAAAAGAGACAAATTCTAACACTGGAGGAAAGAATTAATGTAATTGAAAGAAGTGAAAAAGGGGAGATCGTTTGCAACATAGCAGCCAGTTGAAACGTCAGTAAAACTAAAATTTAGGGTGTTATAAAAGACAATGAGTCAATTAGAAACGAATTCATACGCTAATACTAGTACATGTACACGTGATCTTAAAATATAAATGTGATTCATCTTTAATGATAGATGTATATCTTTATTGCTATATAAAATTATTTTCAGACGAATGCATGCAATATTTTAACAAGAACTATGAACAAAGAATACAATAAATGTACATGATTGTGTTTATTTTTCCTTCTTAAACAGTGCTGAATTTTGACCTTGGAGATTGGTCTTTTTGTACAAACCTGTTATGAGAGACCACCTGTCTTGAGACCGCTTTTTGTTGGCAGAAGGGGCAGTCTCTCAAGACAGGTTTTACTGAATTAATTAAATTAAAGTATTGACTAGTTTATATAAACACATATGCCATAAGCTGCTTTTGGAAATTGATAAACAATATTATTACACAAGTTTTTATAAATTGCAGGAGTAAAAAATTGTGGTTGTTTTTTCTGTGACATAGCAGGTAGGGCATGGAGAAATTGTTGCTTAGCTGCAGACATCTAGATAATTTTGATCCTCACAAGTACTGTAACAAGTACACGACAGAATTACTTACTCTTATCATTTGCTCTATGGAAACAATTAAATCCTCCAGTTTTTGCAGCTCTACATACTGGCCATGATAATCCTCTAAGGTAGAGCTCAGACTCTGAATTACTTCATCCAGCGTCCAATTATCATCTTTGGTAGCAATATGTCCTGAAGAATAGGTCTTTGGATTGTATAAATTGAAACTGAACACAGGTGGAAGAAACTGCGAATATCCAGTAGACTGTATCGACTCTGCAGTATGTGGCACATTTTCTGACATAGTTTGCACATTGGAATATGAAGTTAATGCATGTGTGGGGAAAAGGTTTGTTGAGCCAACTGTCCAAGGTGGTGCATCAACAGCACCAGGAAAATATTCACTGTGCCGAAATGATGGCACGCTTCCGTGATAAGTGGCAGCAGTCGGTTCAAGCGATAATTGGTGGGCACTACTACGGAGAATAAAATTATCATCTTTTGTTTGTTGTAAAGATGCAGCATTTGCAAGCCTCCTTTCTGAATGTAAATTGTCACCATCAGTCTCACTCTGGGGAAAAAAGTAAAAATAAAGACAGTAATTTAGAACGCAGACTTTTATAAGCATATTTATTTTTAATGCTAAAAGCCACAGAACTTTCAAAAATATTAGGACAGAATATAAATCATACTGCACATATTGTGCATTATATAAATCCCCCAAAATTTAATGATCCTAAAATAATACGATTTATAATTTCTACACAGGACATACAATAACACATCATTATAGTTTGTACACAGGACATAGACTTATCATTACAATCTGAACACAGGATGTACAAAATAACATATAATTGCAATTTGTACACAGGACATACAATATCACATACTACTACAATTTGTACACAGGACATACAATAACACAAATTACCATTTGTACACAGGACAAACAATAACACATATCATTACAATAACACATTACAATTTGTACACAGGATGTACAATAACACATTTTTCAGACAAGTTTACCATGCAAAAATATTCAAAACAAGTATTCCTGAGAACCAGATTTCTCATATCTGATGTTAAAAAACACACAACTTAAACAATAAATCTGCAGACCATGCTTACACAGGTCTGACAGTATGTAATGTAATGCAATTAGTGATTTATGTATGGATTTATGTATGGATGGTTGGATCCATGCATATATGTATATATGTATGTACAGGGTTTAATGGCATGTAAGCACAATACTGACTATATAATTCCAATTACAAGTTAAGTCCTAAAAAAGTAAAATTAAGAATTGCAAAAAGAACTTCAGAAAGATAAACCCCTCCAAATAAATGTAAACATGTGGTACTAACAGATAAAAGATAAAAAGTAATTATGTTTAAATTCTGTTAAAGGTATATTTAAAAAAAGACACAAAGTACAAAACACTAGCCACATGGTGCTCATTAACAGTTGAGTTCTAAAACTGTAAAGATAAAGTTTTGCCCCCAAAAATACATGTCATCTATAGTTGGTTATGATTTGTTCATACTGCTTGCCTGATATGTGTTTGTAAAAATGTAGCTAGCAATTTTGTTCTTAGTTGCCAATATTGATCATTATTAATAATTTTAGTCCACATATATATGTTTCTCAGAGGTATTTATACAATGAAGCACTTCCTTTAAAATGTCAGCTCTGAAATACTCACAAACTCCCCATTTAAAGCAATGACAGACACAGGTCTCCTCCTGGGTGTCCCTTGAGATCTTAAAAGCGGGCCTTCAAAAAATGTGGCACTTTCATCCACTCCTTCAAGAGGACTGGAAAGAAACAAGAAATGGCTGGTTGTTGGTTCATTGGTTTTTAATGGTACTTTAGATACATTATTGGCTATATCTTGCCACAGAAATGGGAGCTAAATGCCTTTCCCAAGGACATTCCCAGGCAGCCGACCCAGGCCAGCCTGGGTGCATATCAAACCCACAACCCTTGGATTACGAGTCTGACTCTCTAACCACTGTGTTACCATGGCTCCAACAACAACAAATGGACAATATGATGACGTACACAAAATATTAATTCAACAGCCATAAGCTTCTGTGTGCATGCTGCTGTTTCACAGTTAAGTGTATTTCATTTCATACATGCCACTGTTTTACACTCAAGCATATTTCATGCATGCCACTGTTTTACACTCAAGTGTATTTCATTTCATACATGCTGCTGTTTTACACTCAAGTTTATTTTATTTCATACATACCGCTGTTGTACACTCAAGTTTAATATATTTCATACATGCCACTGTTTTACACTAAAGTGTATTCATTTCATACATGCCACTGTTTTATACTCAAGTTTAGTCCATTTCATACATGCCACTGTTTTACTCATGTGTCTTTCATTTCATACATGCTGCTGTTTTACACTCAAGTGTATTTCCTTTCATACATGCCACTGTTTTACACTCAAGTTTAGTCCATTTCATACATGCCACCGTTTTACACTCAAGTGTATTTCATTTCATACATGTTGCTGTTTTACACTCAAGTTTAGTACATTCATACATGCCACTGTTTAACTCAAGTGGATTTCATTTCATACATGCTGCTGCTTTACACTCAAGTGTATTTCATTTCATACATGCCACTGCTTACCACTCAAGTGTATTTAATTTCATACATGCCACTGTTTTACACTCAAGTTTAGTACATTCATACATCGTGCTGCTTTACATTCAAATGTATTTCATTTCATACATGCCACTGTTTTACACTCAAGTTTAGTCTCCTTAATATGATGAAAACTATTGATGTTACAGTAGAAATGTGTCCATAAAATACAGATATCCCCACCAATATGGCACAATTAAAGAAAACTGGTTCAATATACAAGGGCAAAGTTTCAAGTTGCACAGGGGCCATAACTCTAGCATGTTTTGTCCACAACTGTTAAAACATGAAATCTGAACTAGGTCTTTTTTAAATCTCATAACAAATTTGGTTTCAATCCATGAAGTCCTTTAAAAGTTGTTGAACAAAAAGGAAATTACTGGCACATAATATAACATGGAGTATGGTAGGGGGATACAAATTAGATAAACCCAACAACTGAATGAAAAGCTGTAAATCTGAATGAACTTCAATCCTTTCATTCATGGTCATAAATTGGAACAACAGTATGATTAGAGTGCCAGATTAAAGAGACTAAACATTATAGTGCTTTCACTACATCAGTGCTCAGACTGTTTAATGTTGTACCTAAGGAGTGTCAAAGAAAAGCATGCTTTAAATGGTCTCCTCATTTTTAGGGATGTTGAAGTAAAGCCTGCTCTCTATTATCTTGCCATTTATAAGGGTATTGAAGTAAATGTGCTCTAAATGATCTTGCCATTTATAAGGGTATTGAAGTAAATGTGCTCTAAATGATCTTGCCATTTATAAGGGTATTGAAGTAAATGTGCTCTAAATGATCTTTCCATTTATAAGGGTATTGAAGTAAATGTGCTCTCTATTATCTTGCCATTTATAAGGGTATTGAAGTAAATGTGCTCTCTATTATCTTGCCATTTATAAGGGTATTGAAGTAAATGTGCTCTAAATGATCTTGCCATTTATAAGGGTATTGAAGTAAATGTGCTCTCTATTATCTTGCCATTTATAAGGGTATTGAAGTAAATGTGCTCTCTATTATCTTGCCATTTATAAGGGTATTGAAGTAAATGTGCTCTCTATTATCTTGCCATTTATAAGGGTATTGAAGTAAAGCCTGCTCTCTATTATCTTGCCATTTATAAGGGTATTGAAGTAAATGTGCTCTAAATGATCTTGCCATTTATAAGGGTATTGAAGTAAATGTGCTATTATCTTGCCATTTATAAGGGTATTGAAGTAAATGTGCTCTAAATGATCTTGCCATTTATAAGGGTATTGAAGTAAATGTGCTCTAAATGATCTTGCCATTTATAAGGGTATTGAAGTAAATGTGCTCTAAATGATCTTGCCATTTATAAGGGTATTGAAGTAAATGTGCTCTAAATGATCTTGCTGTTTTTAGAAGTGTCAAAGTAAAGAACGCTCTAAATAGTCTCATTGTTTTTAGAAGTGTCAAAGTAAAGAATGCTCTAAATAGTCTCATTGTTTTTAGAAGTGTCAAAGTAATGAGTGCTCTAAATAGTCTCATTGTTTTTAGAAGTGTCAAAGTAAAGAATGCTCTAAATAGTCTCATTGTTTTTAGAAGTGTCAAAGTAATGAGTGCTCTAAATAGTCTCATTGTTTTTAGAAGTGTCAAAGTAAAGAATGCTCTAAATAGTCTTGTTGTTTTTAGAAGTGTCAAAGTAAAGAATGCTCTAAATAGTCTCATTGTTTTTAGAAGTGTCAGAGTAATGAGTGCTCTAAATAGTCTCATTGTTTTTAGAAGTGTCAAAGTAAAGAATGCTCTAAATAGTCTCATTGTTTTTAGAAGTGTCAAAGTAAAGAATGCTCTAAATAGTCTCATTGTTTTTAGAAGTGTCAGAGTAATGAGTGCTCTAAATAGTCTCATTGTTTTTAGAAGTGTCAAAGTAAAGAATGCTCTAAATAGTCTCATTGTTTTTAGAAGTGTCAAAGTAAAGAATGCTCTAAATAGTCTCATTGTTTTTAGAAGTGTCAAAGTAAAGAATGCTCTAAATAGTCTTGTTGTTTTTAGAAGTGTCAAAGTAAAGAATGCTCTAAATAGTCTCATTGTTTTTAGAAGTGTCAGAGTAATGAGTGCTCTAAATAGTCTCATTGTTTTTAGAAGTTTCAAAGTAAAGAATGCTCTAAATAGTCTCATTGTTTTTAGAAGTGTCAAAGTAAAGAATGCTCTAAATAGTCTCATTGTTTTTAGAAGTGTCAGAGTAATGAGTGCTCTAAATAGTCTCATTGTTTTTAGAAGTGTCAAAGTAAAGAATGCTCTAAATAGTCTCATTGTTTTTAGAAGTGTCGAAGTAAAGAATGCTCTAAATAGTCTCATTGTTTTTAGAAGTGTCAGAGTAATGAGTGCTCTAAATAGTCTCATTGTTTTTAGAAGTGTCAAAGTAAAGAATGCTCTAAATAGTCTCATTGTTTTTAGAAGTGTCAAAGTAAAGAATGCTCAAAATGGTCTCATTTTTTTTAGAAGTGTCAAAGTAAAGAATGCTCTAAATAGTCTCATTGTTTTTAGAAGTGTCAAAGTAAAGAATGCTCTAAATAGTCTCATTGTTTTTAGAAGTGTCAGAGTAATGAGTGCACTAAATAGTCTCATTGTTTTTAGAAGTGTCAAAGTAAAGAATGCTCTAAATAGTCTCATTGTTTTTAGAAGTGTCAAAGTAAAGAATGCTCTAAATAGTCTCATTGTTTTTAGAAGTGTCAAAGTAAAGAATGCTCTAAATAGTCTCATTGTTTTTAGAAGTGTCAAAGTAAAGAATGCTCAAAATGGTCTCATTGTTTTTAGAAGTGTCAGAGTAATGAGTGCTCTAAATAGTCTCATTGTTTTTAGAAGTGTCAAAGTAAAGAATGCTCTAAATAGTCTCATTGTTTTTAGAAGTGTCAAAGTAAAGAATGCTCAAAATGGTCTCATTTTTTTTAGAAGTGTCAAAGTAAAGAATGCTCTAAATAGTCTCATTGTTTTTAGAAGTGTCAAAGTAAAGAATGCTCTAAATAGTCTCATTGTTTTTAGAAGTGTCAGAGTAATGAGTGCACTAAATAGTCTCATTGTTTTTAGAAGTGTCAAAGTAAAGAATGCTCTAAATAGTCTCATTGTTTTTAGAAGTGTCAAAGTAAAGAATGCTCTAAATAGTCTCATTGTTTTTAGAAGTGTCAAAGTAAAGAATGCTCTAAATAGTCTCATTGTTTTTAGAAGTGTCAAAGTAAAGAATGCTCAAAATGGTCTCATTGTTTTTAGAAGTGTCAGAGTAATGAGTGCTCTAAATAGTCTCATTGTTTTTAGAAGTGTCAGAGTAATGAGTGCTCTAAATAGTCTCATTGTTTTTAGAAGTGTCCAAGTAAAGAATGCTCAAAATGGTCTCATTTTTTTTAAAAGTGTCAAAGTAAAGAATGCTCTAAATAGTCTCATTGTTTTTAGAAGTGTCAAAGTAAAGAATGCTCTAAATAGTCTCATTTTTTTTGAAGCGTCAAAGAAAGAATGTTCTAAATGGTCTCATTGTTTTTAGAAGTGTCAAAGTAAATGCTGTAAATGGTCTTGTTGTTTTTAGAAGTGTCAAAGTAAAGAATGCTCTAAATGGTCTCGTTGTTTTAGAAGCATCAAAGAAAGAATGCTCTAAATAGTCTCGTTGTTTTTAGAAGTGTCAAACTAAAGAATGTTCTAAATGGTTTCGCAAGATATTTTTATACCTATATGACTCTGAACCTGCTAACACATACGAGACAAAAAGACCACATGATAAATTTATGTAAACAAAAACCAAATCAGAAACGTGTCCATACAACACTGATGCATTGCCATGGAAGGGCAAACTTTTAAGTAAAACATGGCCATACAACACAGATGCCCTGTCAATTTGATGCAATGGAAGGTCAAAATTTAAAGTAGAACGTGGACATACAACACAGATGCCCTGTCAATTTGAGGCAATGGAAGGTCAAAATTTAAAGTAGAACGTGGACATACAACACAGATGTCCTGTCAATTTGAGGCAATGGAAGGTCAAAATTTAAAGTAGATCGTGGACATACAACACAGATGCCGTGCCAATATGATGCAATGGAAGGGTCAAGTTTTAAGTAAAATGTGGCCATAACTCTCTTCTTATTTTAAAGCCTTATACCAAAATTGGTTTATATCCATCAAGTTCTTTAAAAGCAATTGAGCAGAAACAACATTTGCAACAACCAGGATGCGATGTGACATGAAGTGTCATGTGATGAAATGGGACAATAATGCATATTATTATATATGCTATGCTTTTGTCCCATAGACTTAACATAGGAGGTAACTGACCAATATTTTACAGTATACATTGTCAATGTCAAACAGTATACAATGTCAAAAGAAAAACGTGAATGACATTATGACATCACTGAGTTTTACCTCATGATGTCACTGAACTTGTCCGAAACATTCATATGCGTCAAGTCTGAAATTATGAATAACTTGAGCAAAGAATAAAAAGAGCATATTTATTTCTATTTTTGAAAATGTATTGCCAAGAATAATATGTAGTAACTGATAGTAGTTATAAATTAAAGTATAACAAAAACAGTTTATTATATGTGTACTGTCTGATATCTTGGGTGAACTTGTGTTTTTGGCATAGCAAATTTGCAAGCTCATCAGCTACTGCCAAAACAACTTGTCCACCAAAAATATCAGACAGTACACATGCAATAACCTAAAACACTATATGCCCTCTCCATATGATGGAGTAATAAAAGTATAGAACACAATGGTTCCAAAGATGAGATGGCAGATCAGGGTCTATGTTGTTTGCAGTTGGACTTAACTTATAAGCAAGTATGGTACTTGTTTATAAATGACTTACAAAACATTAAAACGTACACACATTCAGACTGAATTCTAATGTTGTTGCCACTGTTCTGCCATAAAATGTCTTGCTAACTGCTAATGCAAGAATATGGCAGAATGCTATGCATCGCCCACTCCACCATGGCATAATCCACAAACCTTGTAAAGTTACTAATGCAAGAAAATAGTTCAAATGTGATATACTTTGCCTGTGGTGATTAAGTATCCTTCCAGATAAATGCACCCTTCAGGTTTAACGACTGTATTTATAACAGTGTCAGAGAAACTGAGCTAAATGCAACAAGAGTAAAACAAACTGCACATGATATGCCCACCTCATGACATTTTCCACTAATGACCTTGACTTTTAAGATGGGAGCTTTACTACTGAATGAAAAGGCATGAACCTGGGTAAAGTTTTATCAAAGTATGTGCAGGGGTTCATATTTCCATAAACAGTAGGTTATGTACCAGCCATGCAGTAAGGAGTATTATTACTTCTTTTATATAAACTCTTTTTCATTGGTTGGATACTCAGATACTAAAAGATGTCGAACCCATTTAACTCATGTACTATGTCACTGTTTCTAAGTGATGCTGCCTAGCAACATTAAATTATATGCTCCACCTTATCAGTAGGGGTCTTCCATTTCTCAAATGCAAGCCATTCACAAAATCTGGTCAAGATAAACGACACAGAACTCAAGTTATTATTGGAAACCATTTTCTTCTTTTAGTCTCTGTGACCTTGACCTCTGAACTATTAACCTCCAAAATCAACAGGTGTTTTTTTTGTCTTGAATGCAAGCCATCCACAAAGTTTGATCATGGTTTGTGGCATAGGGCCAAAGTTATTTTGTGGAAACCATTTTTCTTCTTGGAGTCCCTCTGACCTTGACCTTCAACATTTTAACCCCCAAATCAATAGGTTCCTTCCTTGTTTCACATGCAATCCATCCACAAAGTTTGGTCACTGTAGAGAGTAAAGAACTCAAGGTATCATGTGGAAACCATTTTTCTTCTCAGAGTCAAAGTGACCTTGACCTCTTGACCCCAAAATCAATTGGTGTCTTTCTTATTTTAAATGCAAGCCATTTACAAAGTTTTGTCAAGGTATTTGATATAAAAGTCAAGTTGTTGTATGGAAACAATTTTCCTTCTTTCAGTTCCTGTGACCTTTGACCTCAAAATCGATTAGGTTTCTTCCTTGCCCCAAATGCAAGATTCTAACAAAGTTTTGTTAATAGTAGATGGTAGTTACTGTGCAGAAACAAAATAGTGAACAGATGGATAGATAGATGATGGATGGAAAGAACATCATAACACGATATGCTCTGCCTTATGGTGGATGTATAAAAACTTAACATTTAAATACATACCAATAACAAAAACAACAACGACAATGCCATCAGAAAAGTGATACCTGTATCTCCCCTACGTTTTTGCAGGTGAGACAAAAACTGTGGCAAAAAACATGAGACATTGCCTCCCTTCTTCTATACACAACTTACTTCCAGGTGATGACAAGGCTCAGTTTGAGGGAGCCATTCACATTAAGGCTGACAGTCATCAGTTGTGGGTTGGCTGAGAACAAATCTTTTGTCTCACAGTTCTTCTGACCCAAAACTATAGACTTGAAGCTTCGCAGCTCTACTCCCTGAAAAAGAAAGATCACTCCTATATGCATTAAATAGTAGAAATTCAATCTAGTCTTATTTTTTTTACCAGTGTACAGCCCGCATCCAGGCATATCTGGGTCAATGCTTTTTACAGTTGTGTGTACATTTTGTGTGTATAACAGGCCATATATGCCCGACATATCTGACAAGACTGATTGTTTTGATGGAGTATAAAATGCCCATACAAGACACTGGGAATTACTACTAAGAAACTCATATTCAGACTAATAAAATAATTAGTTTAACTGAAACTAAGGCTTGTGTATTGACCTAATCATATACATATACTTAAGAAGTACATTGAAAAGGGTGTGAAACTGCCATTGGGGCTTCTGTAAATATATAATCTCTACAAGGGAACTAGTTCTCTACATCAACCAAGTCTGAGAGCATACCATTTGATTTTATGGGTAAAGAGGGTTCACCAACAACCAGTCAAGTCATTTTCACAGCACACCAAAATTAGTGAGTACCAACTTAAGATTATAACCGCAAACCCCTCGACCACAACAAATGAAATAGTTCTGTTCTAAAGTCAGTGTCCAACCACAGTACAGTTAGCTTATCTTTGCAGTACATGTAAAATGGTCCACATAAATCTGAGCTAATGTCTGCATTTCTAACTACATTATATGAAAATGAAAAAACGGTATTGTATCAGATTTTAAGCACATTGGTAATTCCATAGCTATAATGAAATAAAAACTGAAATAAAATACAAAATGTGGATAGACATAAATTAGATATTATTTATATTTGCTTTCCAAGGTAAGATGAAAATGTGAGCATTGGGTAGAGGGTATTTATGATAGACTATAACAGTTCCTGACACAGCAAATGTCCAACATCAATTCACAATATTTCTTGAGCTCCTAGATTATAATCATACTAGCTAGTTAATTATAATTTGTGGTCCATTGGGAAACAAACCCAGGTCCACGAGTTACAGCAGCCTTGCCTTGCCTGCATGCACCAACCCCATACCCCAAAAAGGATGGCACTTTGAATATAGGCACCGATGCATAGCTGACACACTTGCTTGGTGACCCAATAATTAACTTTTCGATAATTCACTCCATATTATTCTGGCAGAAATCAAGGCATAGTGAAGTTGCTATTGTAAGTTACAAATATACACCAAACAACAGAAAGTGCTATCCCTGGTTCCTACAGGACGATGCATGATAAAAAGATGTGAATTATATGCAGAAAGAATATTATCATACAAATATATCATGCATATTATATATGGGAAACTAATGCAAATACTTCCTATTAAAACTGTCATATTAACTGGATTTTCAGACATATCAGATTTAGTAAGATCTGCAATGCATTGTTACAATAATTTAGTCAGGTTCAAACAATAGTCACATAAACAAACTGTATATCATTTTATTTTTATATGGGTTATATTGTTGCTATATTTACAAATCAGTATTCTGCATCAGCAAAAATCTGTGAAAATTTCATAAGACTCATAAATAATGAGATAGCAATAATAAAATACCATCCAAGGAACAGCACTGCATAATTAAAAGATTGAAAAAAAAAAGAAAAAAGGAAGCACTCAATTTTGGCACACTGCAAATAAAATTAGTTGTACATTAAGGTGGATTATGTTACAAGACAATGCAATTTTTGAATCAAAGTATTTAGAATACTGATGGCATCTAGGGTTGAAGTGATACTAATTTACATAAGATCAGATGGAAGAACACAACTCCTAAGAGACTGATATACACAACCCTTTTCACTACAGTAAATGTACTACTCTATGGAAGAACAGAACTCTTGAGATTGATATACAAAGCCCTGTTCACTACAGTAAATGTACTACTCTATGGAAGAACAGAACTCTTGAGATTGATATACACAGCCATATTCACTACAGTAAATGTACTACTCTATGGAAGAACAGAACTCTTGAGATTGATATACACAGCCTTTTTCACTACAGTAAATAAACTACTCTATGGAAGAACAGAACTCCTGAGATTGATATACACAGCCCTATTCACTACAGTAAATGTACTACTCTATGGAAGAACAGAACTCCAGAGATTGATGTACACACCCCTTTTCACTACAGTAAATGTACTACTCTATGGAAGAACAGAACTCCAGAGATTGATGTACACACCCCTTTTCACTACAGTAAATGTACTACTCTATGGAAGAACAGAACTCCAGAGATTGATATACACAGCAGCCCTTTTCACTACAATAAATGTACTACTCTATGGAATAACAGAACTCCAGAGATTGATATACACAGCAGCCCTTTTCACTACAGTAAATGTACTACTCTATGGAAGAACAGAACTCCAGAGATTGATATACACAGCAGCCCTTTTCACTACAGTAAATGTACTACCCTATGGAAGAACAGAACTCCAGAGATTGATATACACAGCAGCCCTTTTCACTACAGTAAATGTACTACTCTATGGAAGAACAGAACTCCAGAGATTGATACACACAGCAGCCCTTTTCACTATGGTAAATGTACTACTCTATGGAAGAACAGAACTCCAGAGATTGATATACACAGCAGCCCTTTTCACTACAGTAAATGTACTACTCTATGGAAGAACAGAACTCCAGAGATTGATATACACAGCAGCCCTTTTCACTATGGTAAATGTACTACTCTATGGAAGAACAGAACTCTTGAGATTGATATACACAGCCCTTTTCAGTACAGTAAATGTACTACTCAATGGAAGAACAGAACTCCAGAGATTGATATACACAGCCCTTTTCACTACAGTAAATGTACTACTCTATGGAAGAACAGAACTCCAGAGATTGATATACCATACATGCCAAGTTTTCTGGTACCAAATCAGGGAGATTTGCGTTCAAAATCATGGAGATTGGGTCTAAATCAGGGAGATTAGCGTAACGACTCATTTTCTTATAAGTTTAAGCGCGAAAGTGCAGATCGTACCACAACTAAGTAAAATAACTATAATTAATAATAGTTACTCAACTTTATTAATTTTGTTATATGTTATTTTATTAATCTCACAAAAAATAATTTAAGAATCTTCACAAGAATCACTGACGTTAAAAAAATAATGACACACTGGAACCTCAAACACTCAAACAAACTTTTTTTTTTTCAACATGTGTTGGTTGTCTTTCAGTCTTGTAGAGAAGCTACATTTGCAGCGATACACAAATCATTTGAAGTCTGAGCTCAAAACAGTCACACTTTGCATTTATCTTGCACGATATTAGTGACGACACAGTTTTTCCACATAAATTTCCATGGTGGTCTGTCTGAATCTTCCTCAACATGCTGAAACAGCGCTCAGGGTCTGCATTACTGTGTGGCAAGCTGAGTGCTGCCATCGAGAGTTCACTAGATTTGGGAATCTGGGTTTCTTCAAGGGTGTGGAAACTCTGCTCATGTCTACCCAGAAGACATCCAATGGTGTTTCTCCCTGAGTGAAACTGGGCAGGTCTGAGGCCGGGGAGAGCTGGAAGTCCCTGAACTCATCTTCAAGTTGACACAGTTTGTCAGTTGCTGTAACCAGTATGTCACTCAGCTGAAGCACAGCTTCTACTGAAATCTCCAATCTCCTATCAGGATTCAGGTAACCAAGGGCCTTCAGGGTCTGGTCATTAAATGGAAACTTGGCTAGCATCTTTGTTGTAACTTCCTCATAGAAGGACCTCACACTCCTAAAGAAGGAGCTCAGCTGGGTTGGAGAAATGTCATCTGGGTTGTTGTGAACGAACGTCTGGCTTCCATACCCACTGCTAACAAAGAGTTGTCATGCTGGTTTTCTGGCGACATAAAGTTGACCTCCATAATGCTGGCTGATGCAGTGATAACACTCATCTTCACAAACTTTCCCATGAATTTCCATAGAATTCGTTCCATCTCCACATGGAGGTATCCCACCATAGCATCACCAGCCTGGAACATGGTGTTAAAGTCATTCAGTGGTTCCATGATGTATAGAAGAAAGTGGTATGTCAGTTTCATCTCTGGGTTTTTAAGGTTCTCCACAGATCTGTTCACTCTACTCCCCGTCTTCTCAGCATCTTCATGTCTCTGAAAATATTACTGAAGAGCTGGCCACTGTTGAAGGAAGCGTGCAATGCATTTCTGGAGTGACAGCCACCTTGTGCTACAATGCTTGACCAGTTTGTACTCCTCAGTGTTGGTAAACTCCATGAATTCCTTATACACCTCTCTATGCCTGGAACTGTAAGTGAAGTGATAGTAGGTGTCGAGCAGAAGTTCTTCAACTGGGATGGCCAATTTCTTCAAACCATACTGTGTGCAGGTACTGGTCAAATGGCAGATACACCTAAGGTCAATTACATTTGGTTGCTGTTCACGAACTCTGGAGAGGACAGAATTTTTCTTTCTAACCATTACATTTGCATTGTCACTGCTAAACCCTACCAGGTTCTTCCATGAAATCTGTCTGTTTGCTAAGACTTCTTGAAGACAGTTGAAAAGGTTTTCACCAGTTCCAATATTGCAAATGGGCATAGCCAGGAATTTGGTAGTCACTCTGTGAATGTCACTGTCAAACACCCTTACAAGAATTGCTACACACTTTTCATCACCACTGTCATTAGACTCATCCATCATCACTGAGAAAGAGTTTTCCTTGCATAGTAAAGTTACTTGATTGTCATACATTGGACCCAGTGCATTGTTAACAATGTTTGTAACCTAGGTTCTTTTGCAGCGAAATTTCTGAGCTAATTGCGAGTCAGGAAACATAACCTTACACAGCTCAATAAAATTATCAGAAAACAAGAACGGTAAATTATGCTCTGCCACTAAGTTAGCAAACAGAACCTCTGCTTTAGTGACACTGTCTACTGATGTTGGTGCAAACATTTGCGTTACTTTAGGCACATTATGTGATGATTTCTCGTTTGCAATGTGCTGCATACTTTTCAAGTGCCTTGTAAGATAATTATTTCCCCCCACTAGAAATGTTCAAATGTGTGTTGCAAGCTGTGCAGCATGCAAAAGCTTTCTCCCTTTTCACTACGCTTCACACATTTAAATTCGCCTATCCAAGCACTGTTGAACTTGCAAACATATTTCTTTTTTTTCGATGGCATATTTTCCATCGAATCTGTTTGCGGACGTTTCGACATGGTACTAGAATTTTTTAAATAACCCCGAAGTAATTGTAAGAATATACATCAATTTTAATGTGTTTGGTGATTCGCCTCCGGCGGAGCGCACTACGTACTGTACAACAGCAAAGGCCGATGATATTCCGATTGTGATGTGTCTCCTTCCACTGCCATATTGCTCTATGTGAACAAAAGTAGTTCAGAATATTGTTCTCAATGGGGACCAATTACATTTGAGGTTTATTTCTCGAACTGACGGAAAAGGCAGAGAATATTCCAATTGTAACAACTTGAGTGACGGATTACGGTAGCCGTGAACAGTGTATTAAATGTTGTTTTAGCTGGAAATACCTATACTTGGCAGTTTTTTGATTTCCGGGAGATCTTGTCGGCAAATCGGTAGATCAAAAGATGGGGTCGAAAATCAAAAGAGTCCTGGACAATTCGGGAGACTTGGCATGTATGATAAACACAGCCCTATTCACTACAGTAAATGTATTACTCTATGGAAGAACAGAACTCCAGAGATTGCTATACACAGCCCTATTCACTACAGTAAATGTACTACTCGATGGAAGAACAGAACTCTTGAGATTGATATACACAGCCGTATTCACTACAGTAAATGTACTACTCTATGGAAGAACAGAACTCCTGAGATTGATATACACAGCCCTATTCACTACAGTAAATGTACTACTCTATGGAATAACAGAACATTGGGAATAATGTCAATAAACAGCTTATTCTACTGAAGTTGTTCGCTTTTCTGTATAAATTACTGTACCTTTATTTTCAAGATAATCAATCTCTGAAAGATCATTAAAAACATTACTCCCAGATGTTTCAACACACGTCATGTGTACCAGCGAAAACAGTGTGTATCATTCACAAATGTAATCAAAGATAGCAAGGGAACCAAGTGAAAGGTGTACTCGATGCATGAAAAGCTTAGTATCATAGACAGGGTTTATTATGGAGAATTGAGTTTCAAAATATGTAGTCAACTTAAAATTCCCAAATTGGTACTCAGAGGTTTGCTCAAGGATGAGCAGAAATTTTGCAGTTATTTGCAGTGAAATCACAGCATCAATATTTTACTGACAGAACAATATAAAATTGAGTTTCTACATCGATGTTTCTTGAAATAAATGTCCATTGTTTTTTAAAAAAGAATCTAGTTTTGTTCTGAATCAACAATAACACAAGAAGAATGAGCCATCTGTGAAGCAAGCAAAGCCCACAAAAACTAAATTTCACAACTCCTGGTTGACAGAGTTTGACTTTGTGAAGTGCAGCAGCAAGGGGGAGAATGTTATTCTTTGCACATACTGCAAACACCATATCGACATTAGTCATTCTGGAGTGTACAACATCTTTTGACATAGCAACACCATCCAGCATTGGGACAATGCATGAATACAGAGCCCAATCCCAAAAGTAACTAACATGTTTAAACAATCACTGACAGACCATGTCACTAAAGATGAAGTACTTTTCTGCAATTTCACTGCAGAGCACAATCTGCCATTTTCAGTTGCAGATAGTTTTTCAGACCTGTGTAAGGAAATGTTTCTAGATAGCAATATTGCTAAGAAATCCCACCGCAAAAGGATAAAACAGTGAATATCATAAATAATGCAATTGCACAAATGCTGGACAAACAAGTAACTGAATAATGCCAAAATGACAAATTCTCAGTTCTAAGTGATGAACCTAATGACAAGGGATGTGACAATAATGTTGCTATTTTTATCCTGATGTATGACACTGCTGTGAAGAAAGTCTGCAATCTACCTTCAGGAAAACCAAAATCTGATAATCTAACTAGGGTGGCCATTACATGTTTGACACTCCCTCACAGCAACGGAGATGGAGAAAGATCATTGGAAGTCTGAACAATAGTACCATCCAGTCACTAATAAGAGCAAAGATCAATGCAGATGACACTTGCATTACCTTCAAACCCCCTACTGAACTACTGACAGCAGCAAAGACTGCATCTAATTAAGACTATATTCCACTGTCCAATGGATTTTAAAGACAGAAACTTGGTGTATGTTTTTAAAATTTAATGTCTGTGTGGTTGGGTTTATGTGAGTGTGTTGTGTACGTGTGTGCTGATGATATTTGACCATACTAAGTCTACCAACTATTTTTGGTTTGTAAGTATTAAATAATATTAAAAAACCCATATATGTTATTTTCTTTTATTCCAATTTAAATTTCTAGTCATTTTCTATAGGCTCATATGAAAAGATAAACATGCTTTTTAAGTCTCGAAATGCCCCCAACAGTTGAGGAATATGGCAGGCATACATTCTCTATATAAGAATTTAAGTACTTAAATGAAAATGACATTTTTGGCAAAACGATGGAAATAGTCACCAATGAAAACAAATGAATTCCCAGCGTATACTGTTATGTATGTCTCTTAATTCTGTAAAACAGTGATAACTATGTACTACATTAAAAGCGATGATGTTGTACTATATTAAAAGTGATAAAGGTGTACTAAATTAAAAGTGATAAAGGTGTACTAAATTAAAAGTGATAAAGGTGTACTACATCAACAGTGATAAAGGTGTACTAAATTAAAAGTGATAATGGTGTACCACATTAACAGTGATAAAGGTGTACTAAATTAAAAGTGACAAAGGTGTACTAAATTAAAAGTGATAATGGTGTACTACATTAACAGTGATAATGGTGCACTAAGTTAAAAGTGATAAAGGTGTACTAAATTAAAAGTGATAATGGTGTACTACATTAACAGTGATAATGGTGAACTAAGTTAAAAGTGATAAAGGTGTACTAAATTAAAAGTGATAAAGGTGTACTAAATTAAAAGTGATAATGGCGTACTACATTAACGGTGATAATGGTGCACTAAGTTAAAAGTGATAAAGGTGTACTAAATTAAAAGTGATAATGGTGTAATACATTAACAGTGATAATGGTGAACTAAGTTAAAAGTGATAAAGGTGTACTAAATTAAAAGTGATAAAGGTGTACTAAATTAACAGTGATAAAGGTGTACTACATTAACAGTTATAATGGAGTACTACATTAATAGTGATAATGGTGTACTACATTAAAAGTGATAAAGGTGTACTACATTAACAGTTATAATGGTGTACTACACTAACAGTGATAATGGTGTACTACATTAAAAGTGATAAAGGTGTACTACATTAACAGTGATAATGGTGTACTACATTAACGGTGATAATCGTGTACTATATTAAAAGTGATAGTGGATTAAAAGTGATAATGGTGTACTAAATTAAAAGTGATAAAGGTGTACTACATCAACAGTTATAAAGGTGTACTAAATTAAAAGCGATAATGGTGTACAACATTAACAGTGATAATGGTGTACTAAGTTAAAAGTGATAAAGGTGTACTACATTAACAGTGATAATGGTGTACTACATTAACAGTGATAAAGGTGTACTACATTAGCAGCGATAATGGTGTACTACATTAAAAGTGATAATGGTGTACTATATTAACAGTGATAATGGTGTATTACATTAAATGTTATAAAGGTGTACTACATTAAAAGTGATAAAAGTGTACTACATTAAAAGTGATAATGGTGTACTAAATTAAAAGTGATAAAGGTGTACTACATTAACAGTGATAATGGTGTATTACATTAAAAGTGATAAAGGTGTACTACATTAAAAGTGATAAAGGTGTACTAAATTAAAAGTGATAAAGGTGTACTAAATTAAAAGTGATAAAGGTGTACTACATTAAAAGTGATAAAGGTGTACTAAATTAAAAGTGATAAAGGTGTACTACATTAAAAGTGATAATGGTGTAGTACATCAACAGTGATAATGGATTAAAAGTGATAAAGGTATACTAAATTAAAAGTGATAAAGGTGTACTACATTAAAAGTGATAAAGGTGTATTACAATAAAAGTGATAAAGGTGTATTACATTAAAAGTGATAATGGTGTACTACATTAACAGAGGTAACAAAACTATATACCTTAATATTGAGAATATCTCCTATGACAGCTTTGAAAGTGTGTTCAGGCACATCCCATTTTTGGCTACCCAACTTTTCTACTCGTCCTTTAGTTTTCCACTTTTGGTTTCCATGTCGTATTGTGACTTCAAAGTGATCTCCAGGACAGAGGCGTGCAAATCCTGCAATGCCTAAGATTAAAACAAAAGTTTTATGGAACACTATGTCTTGCCTGTGAAGTGTGCTATATTGTATGGTACTGTGCTATAGTATAACACAAAAAATTTGATTGTGTTTCCTTATCACAAACCGAAAAATCAAAGTCCCAAAAGCTAACAAGAGTACCATAAATGTCACATTATACACTTGCCTAGTGTTTAATAGTTGTCTAAGTCGGCACCAAACACACTAAATTTAATGTGCAGAATCCATTATTGTTTTATCAGACTTAGCATGACTGTGACCTGTGACCTATTCTCCCCAGAATCTATAGGTTTCTTTATTACCATAAATGCAAACCATCCACAAAGTTTTATCAAGGAACTTGGTTTAGAACAAGCTATTCTGCAAAATCCAACTTTTTTAAAGTCACAATGACCTTGATATTTGACCCCCAAATGAACATGCATCTTCCATACCTGAACTGCATGCACTCCACAAACTTTGGTCAAGGTACATGGTCTAGAAGTATAGTTATAATACAAAACCCATTTTTCTCCTTTCAGTCACAGTGACCTTGACCTCTGGAACCCCAATATACTCTTCTTCTTTACCCATGTGCAACCCATCTACAAAGTTTGGTCCAGATATGTGATACAGAACTAATTTTATTGTGCAGAAACCATTTTTCTTCCATCACAGTGATTTGACTTTTGACATATTGTTCCCCAAAAACTATAAAGTGTGCTTCCTTACTGTGCAGAAACCAAATTGGTAAAAGACAGATGGACAGATGGTTGGATGGATAGATAACATCATAACATAATAGGATCAGCCTTATGGAAAGTATATAAACAATGTGTAAAAAACTGAAAATTGCTGTAGTGGCCAAAATAATATAATCAGTTCATTCATCTACATATGGAATTAAAATTATCCAGCCACATTTTTTTTGTCTACGTTTTATGGTTTTGCACAATCTTGCCAACAAACTTGTCAGGGATGACGGACATGCATACGGATGACACAGTGATTGCTATCTCAAGTGCCAAGGTGGGCCAGTGTTCTACCAAGCGCCATTTAGGATTGATGTTATTCCAGGGTGTGGATGGACATGCTTGTGGATGCCAAAACAATCACAATGCTGAGATTCTGCCAAGAAGGGCCATTGATTTACAAATATCCATTTAAATAGCAGGCCTGTTACCCTATCATGATAAGCCACTATCTTATCAAAGGTGCTGATATGCTTTGAGGTCATACTAGTATGCTTCTGTAGCAGTACTACATTCTGGGATGTAGTGGACCATGTGCTGTTTTCATTATAAGACAAGCCAATTAGTATACATGAACTTCTGGAACACTGTCACCTGTTTTGTTTTGACTGCAGCTGATAATCAGTGTCAATTAACATGAAGGCATCATAATTCACCCCACACTATGAATGTCAGTGCTTGATTGATTACTGAATTGTAGGCTTTGTACCTGATCCACAGTATTTTGTGAACTTAACAACAATTGGATGGTCATGTGGTACCATATACAGCTTGACAATGAGCTTGAATCACAATATTTCAAGGAATTTCACTGCCAAAACAAATATACCATAGTTTACCTCAGTTACCAAAAAAATAATCAGTATTGTTTAACTTAATTCAAAGAACTTTTGTGAGGGAAGCAGCTAATATTCATTACAGAAATTGCTGATAAATTAGGTGACAAAAGTGAACCCCACACCTCACATAACGGCTGATGGACCATCTCAAATCATGGAAAATTGTGCAAAGCTGTATGTAAGAATAATAAATATTATCAACAAGATAAAATCGGGAAACTGCATGATACAGCACTGCCTTTGTAGGCACAAGAAGATAAACTCGGAAACTGCATGATATTGCACTGCCTTTGTGGGCACAAGATAAACCAGGAAACTGCATGATACAGCACTGCCTTTGTGGGCACAACAAGATAAAATCAGGGAACTGCACAGTACTGCCTTTGTAGGCACAAGAAGATAGAATCAGGGAACTGCATGACACAGTACTGCCCTTGTACGCACAACAAGATAAAATCATGGAACTGCATGACACAGTACTGCCTTTGCAGGCACAAGATAAAGTCATGGAACTGCAGATAAAATCAGGAAACTGCATGACACAGTACTGCCTTTGTACGCACAACAAGATAAAATCAGGGAACTGCATGACAAAGTACTGCCTTTGTGGGTACAACAAGATAAAATCAGGGAACTGTATGATACAGTACTGCATTTATATGCACAACAAGATAAAACCATGGAATTGCATGACACAGTACTGCCTTTGTACACACAATAAGATAAAATCAGGGAACTGTATGATACAGTACTGCCTATATCGGCAAAAGAGGATAAAATCATGGAACTGCGTGACACAGTACTGCCTTTATAGGCACAAGATAAAATCATGGAACTGCATGACACAGTACTGCCTATGTAGGCAAAAGAAGATAAATCAGGGAACTGCATGAATCAGCACTGCCTTAGTAGGCACAACAAAGCAGAAAAATGTTTCATTTATGTATTACACTTATTAAAAACTTTAGAGGCATAGATCTTTTCAAAAGTAACATTTTAATATGAAGAAAAATTCAGTATCTACATGGTACAAATATACTGCTCAGTCCTACATAGAATTAAACATTACGATTTCTTATTCAGATATCTGTGAAGGACTGCACCATGAAGAAAAGCTATAACAATGGATAATGCAAGTTCTCAACAAATTTCCTTTTATTTGAGTAAATGGAAATAAAATTCAAATTAAAAAAGAGAATTAATTACATTCAGCGATACATTTCATTTAGCACACACATGATCAATTGATTTAAAAACATGTACCCATTTCTGTTGATTAAATGCGGTCCTTTCAGGACACCCACTATTCTATCAGAATATCCTGGGGGGTGGGGTGGGGTGGGTGGTGATCACTGCGGGATCGACAATAACATCACGTAAGAGGTTTTATGCCAGTTAAAGAGGCCTTCCACACTGCATTCACATACCTTTTAACTTGCAATGAAATGTTCCCATCATGTTTTCTAGATGGGCTTCAACTGCACACATATTCTGTAATAATAATAATTATTATCAAAATCAGGACCAAACAAATTTTAGCAAGTATCAGAAAGATGTTCATACAATTGCACAAACTTTCCTTTTTCTTATATAAAATTATGCAAAACAATTTCTCATGTAAATTAAAATGATCTTTATGTAAAACCAGGCTGATTATGTAAAATGACGATCTCTTTGTAAAGCACGGGTCTCTATGTAAAATGAGGACCTCTATGTAGCCACAGATCTCTATGTAAAATCAGGACCTCTATGTAACCACGGGTCTCTATGTAAAATGAGGACCTCTATGTAACAACGGATCTCTATGTAAAACCGTTTTGTCCCTCCATTTTAGACATTTTTAAATTTCACTATTCATATGAGTTATTTCCATATTTGAAGAAAACAATGAAATAAGGAACATCATGTTGTCTATGTCCAAAAATAACAACAAAGCAGAATATTTGTAACAATCTATGCAATAAAATATAAAATAAGAACATGTCAAATTCATTAGCAAGTACATAGCAACAAAACATGACGGTCATCTACAAACCTGGGTGCATTCCTTGTAGCCATACTTGACATTTGTTAGTGTACCCTTCTGGTTTCCTGGTGAGGTAACATAGGCTCTGTGCATTGTTCTCACACCTGTTTGTGAAAGAAGCAATAGTGTATACAGGTGATTAATCTTGTTAAATTATATTTAATGCAATTATTGATTATTATTTCAAAGCAAAGTACCAGCTTGTACCAGAATGTCAAAAGAATGTACACCAAAAGAAGTACAGTAGGCAGTTTAGCTAAATAGAAACCGATGACATCAAGCCTGCAAAATACAAAGCATTTTATTTAAACTTCATAGAGAGCACACCAAAGCTACTAGGGGTGAAACGATTCATCGATATATCGATGCATTGATACTTCTGCCATATCGATACAAGAGGTGAAGAATCGATACAAAATGATATCTACCCTATATAGGTGACTTTAATCTTCAGCAGTAATGAATAATTATTAGTCATTTGCCTTCTTATTCTTTAAACTGAGAATTGATAATGTATCGTTTCACCACTAAAAGCTACCAAATTTGGAGTACGATAAATAAGAGTCCCTCGAAGGGACTGACACTCTACTAGCTGAAAAGAATTTCCAGGTATTCAAGATAAGACCATTTCTTCCTTTGAATTGCTGAGTGTTGAAACCATCTGATATTCTTCAGTGATAACAAGATTTTCAAATTAACTGCCGTTGTGGACATATTGTTGTCAGATTTGCACCATTTTCATTTAGGACCAAGAAGACATCAAAAAAAGTTTTCTCGTGGAAACCCAATGTTGATGTGACTTTCTGTTTGTGGAGGAGTAATGATAAAAAAAATTTCAAGCTGGGTGTCATGGTGGCCATATTGTTGATATGACCAGCCTTCTAGGAGGAGTATCAATAACAAGATTTTCAAGATGCCCATTGTAGCAGCCATATTAGAAGTTGGATCGGCACCATTTTCATTTGCAACGTACTAGATATCGTAAGAAGTCTTTCAGTGAAAACCTCATGCTCATATGACCATTCATTCAGGAGAAATAGCGATAATAAAGATTTTCAAGATGGTCACTGTGGCAGGAATATTAAATGTCTAAAATGTGTTTTTTGGGGGTGGGTGGGTGTAAAACCAATTTTAATGATGTAATACCTACCTGTTGTTATTGCATAGCTGTACTTTTCCAGGGGTAAAATATCCCAACCGAGTGACGAAAATTTGTCCTCCCAATTAGTGAGAACCAGAAAGTTCCAGAACACTGGACCACATGGTGTGCACGCTCTGACATGTGCCGTAGGTTTCATTCTTTTCAAGGGTGCATCTTATGTAGTGGGACATCAGAGCGGGGTGGGAGGGAATCTGGCAATAACAACAGGTAAGTATTACATCATTAAAATTAGTTTTACCCCCCCCCCCCAAAGAAACTACATTTTAATATCAGTAATAGCCTAACTGTTGTTATTGCATAGCTGAATTTGTCAGTTTGGTGGGAGGTTGATGAACCCACAACTGGCGAATAACAAACAACACAAGGAATACTCACCCTCAAAGAAGAGCAGATGACTACCGTGGAGCGGAATCTGCCTGGGCCACTTTCTGAGCGATGACAATTGAGCCGAGGAGAAAATGCCTTTGCTTTGGTGGGCCAACGAGCGAAGGTACAAGGAGGAAAAAGTACTGTGAGAATGCCAAAACGCAGCTTTCATCCCATCCTCCAAAGAAGAATGTGTTAGATAGGCCCATAAGGCAGCAATGGCACAAACCTCATGGACTTTAATTTTCATAAAAAGACATGTTCCTATAAGTAAGGGACTGATAAGCTCTCTTGATAGTTAATGTAATTCACCTAGAAATGCTGAAAGCTGAAATATCAGTTGAACCTTTAATGGGTACTAAAAAATGCTTCCTACCCTTCCTTCTCTCTTCAGAGGCTGCCAAATAAAAACCTAAAACCCTAACCGGACATAAAAGTCGATCTTGATCATCCCCAGCACAGATATGGCTGAGACTGGGAATCTCAATCGGGTGTGGTGCAAAGAAGCTGGTTTTTTGCTTAAAAACCTGGTTGACAGAGATGAGAAACTGACTCATAATTCCCACTGAACCTGATACAGCCCTGTTCTATGGATAGGGCCTGAAGTTCACTCCTTCATCTTGCAGACGCTAAGGCAAGCGAAAAGGCCGTCTTGAGGGTGAGGTTCTCAAAGGAAGCTTCACCCAAAGGCTCATAGGGGTGTTTTGTAAGAGACCACATGACACAAGAGAGATTCCATTTTGGCATTAGAGAGCAAGACACTGTTCTTTGCAATTCAAAATACATGTGATTCTACCGGCGGTAGGCCAAAAATAGTGTTTTAAAGGCCGTCTACCGCACATACCGTTTAGTAGTTCAAATCTACCGCTTTTGAAAATTAAAACAATAAAAAAATTATATATATATATATATATATATATATATAAAAACACGGTATTTTTACACGTTCCATCAACACATTAGAGAAACCAGCCAGAATCAGGTGTAATAAGTAACAAAGGGATAAAAGGTGGTCCATGATGTCTTCTGAGCCTTTGATGAAAATCGTCCGATCCTTAGTGGAGGGGAGATACAATGAAGAGACCGGCCATAACAAATGATTTCGGCACAGATTCTTGAGTAAGTATTTCGATTGTTGTCTTGTTTAATTGTTACTGTATTGTTCAAGATGTTTTAAGAGGACAACTCTTACATTTTTGTTCAATTCATGTGAAAATGCTGAAACGTGTGCTTTCTCCCAATGCTAAGAAACCACCAGCTCAGAAAATTTACAAGTTCATCAATGTTTGGATATCAGAGTTTAAGTGTGTGCAGGCGAGTAGCAAAAGTCCTGAGTTTGCATTGTGTGTTTTAAAGGTATGCATCTTTTGTATTTCATAAACTATTTGAAGTTTTCATGCATATAAATTAAGTTCAAGCCCTAGATAAAATATATCAGTTAAAAATATATTACTAGACAATTAATTTTAAAAATATATTACAAGATAATTAATTTTAAAGTTTGGATAAATTATTCATAAAGCATAAATATATCATGTATTTTTTTAGTTGTATTTCAAGTCTTTACTTTTTTATTATTTACAGTGGCGAAACTTGCTAACAGATTTTTGGATCTGAGCCATGAAGAGGAAGAAGCCTTTGAGAATAAGGCTCAGGAATACATCTTAAGTCCAAGTCAGGAACTTCCTCCTCCGGGTGAACATAGCCATTAAAGAGTATTGGAAAGTAGTCAGCAACCTTACAAACCCAGCGACAGGAAAACTGAAGTTAGAACTTCTTTGTAGGCTGAAATGTGGTTGTCCTGTCATTACAACATTCTAATGCTGATACAGAGGGTCATTACAACATTCTAATGCTGATACAGAGAGGACATTCTCCATTCTTCACAAAATACAAAGTGATTCAAGGGGAAACTGGACCAGAGAACTATTGAGAGCCTATTAAGTGTGAAGTTTAATAATCACAATGAATGTCATTAGTGGTCACTTGAGAGTGATCTTGTGAATGAAACTAAAAATGCTATTGGATTTTATAAAAGAAAATTCTTTGCAGTGAACTATCAGAGAAACAACTTTTCAGTTTTCATTATTTGACCATATACTGACTCATATTAATTATTATTTTAACATTTTCCATTGAAATCTGAATCTGATTCATCTTCAAACTTGCTGTTTTATTATAGTATGAAGAGAATACATATTATGGCACAAAAAAACCCACTTGTTTTGTTTTCCATCCCCTGAAACGGTAAAATTTACGCCAATAAAAAACCTACTGGTTCAGAGGCCAATCTACTGATCAAAATTTGTAAATCTACTGGTTTGAAATCCTGGTTCTGTCACATGTATGCAAATGAGTGTCTGTGCTGATGGCCAGGCCTTTTGAGAATTTAAGAAGATTGGAAAGGGCTGCTTGATAGCCCTTAACAGTAAGACCGAGCATTGTTTCTCTTTGAAAAGAAAGAGAAGAAAATCAGCTACAGCACTCACAGGGGGACAGATCGGATTGACACGTTTTCTACAACACCAATCACAAAAGATTCTCCATTTGGCATCATATATCTTGGACGCTGAGCATCTCCTGGACTGAATGATACACTTGGCAACTTTAAACGCAAACTTTTCCTTGCAGAGAGATCGTTTGAGATGAGCCGAGCATGAAAGTGGAGAATCTGTAGAGCCCATGTTGCAACAGGAGGTCCCTCCTCTGAGGAAAGGTCCATGGATGGTCCACCAGCAGATCGAGAAGATCATTGAACCACGAGCGCTGGGGCCACAGAGGGGCTATCAAAATGAGCTGGACCATGGAGTGCCCGACTCTGTGAAGGACCTGTGGAATCAACCTGAATAGAAGGAAGGCGTACACGAACAGACAATCCCAGTTCAGGATGAAAGTGTCCACTGCACAGGCCCTCTGGTAGTGGCCTAGGGAAAAGTAAAAAGGGAGCTTGTTGTTCAACCTAGTGGCAAACAAATCCACCAGGGGAGGTCCCCAAAGTTGGAACAGGGAGTCTGCTATGGATTGGTGGAGCAACCAGCTTCCCTTTCCTGGACAGACTGTCCGCCGAAATGTTTTTCCTGCCCGGAATGTGGCGAACTTGGAGGAAAATTCCTTCCAAAGTTGCCCAGTGAAGGAGGTTCCAAACCTCCATACAGATAAAAGGTTCATGTGTGCCTCCTTGTCTCCTGAGGTATGCAACCACCGATGTGTTATCGGAGGAGACCATCACACAGTGACCTCTTATTTGATGAACACACCCCTGAAGGCCTAAGAACACTGCTCTCATTACTAAATTGTTTATGTGGAGAGTCGATTCTACCAGGGACCAAGAACCCTTAAGAATCAGTCCCAATGGCTCTAGATGAGCGCCACACCCTGAATCTGACACATCTGCGAACAGATAACAGTGGGGTTCTGGGGGTGCATGTGGTGTTACGGAATTATGTATCATTTCTTTTAAATAATGGTATAGTTTTATTAGTTTATGACCTCTGTATAATAGTCTAATAAGTGTCGTTTTGCAGAGAACACATATATGGTAATTTCAATGTTACCCAGTACAGTGGTCCTGGGAAAATCAATATTATCGTTTGAAGCATTAGTCATGTCACGTGATTCAGCGCGTGAGTTTTGTACTTGACCTGATCTGGATTTTGCAATTCAGGAATGATTCATTTTGTTGACCAGAAGTTAGATAGTAAGATCATAATATTAAGGTTTTGATTTGAGATGGAATAAGAATTTGGTTTGTTTCAATGACGCAGTACTGAAATTATAAAATAAGATGTAATCGCAGCGTTCGTCATTCTACATAGTTTCATCACCTTGAGAGGTCTTTAACGAAATTGGTTCTTTGTATGTGACATTATGCTTCAGAGATATTATTATACAGTACATTTTGGATTTAGTACTGCTACTTCAGAAAAATTTCCAGACTACACTTTTGGGATTAAATACTGACATATAAATATTTAAGAATTATTCAGCTCCTTTGGAATTATTGGAAACATTTTTTTGAACTTGTGTGATATTCTACATTCACAAGGATTTATTTGGAATTAATAAATTTTGGATATAACTGATTCTTGTTAGTACATCAGCACAGTGGTGTTTTCATTCGGAACATTCTTCATTTGGAATATTTTGGATAACTTCCGGATCAGTGAACAATAGAACAATATAGGATTATTTAGGAATTTCTAAACTGTAAGTTATTTTTAATTCTTTCACTTTGTTTGTTTGAAATATTTAATATTTTAAGAAATTAAATTTGTTTGTAAATCTTGAAAGCTTGTTTGAATAATTCTTTCTTTTGTTACATTACCCCTAGTCGTAACAGTGGACTCCGGCCAAAAACCGGTCCCGATTTGTCCACCAATTGAGATGAAGGTGAAAAATCGGAGTATTCAGAGGGTTATTGTGCGGTTTCCACGCAGCCAATAGGAGAAACTGGAGAGGACATAGGTGCAGCCTGCCTAGGGGAACCAAGTCTGCTGCAGCGTTCAAGGTCCCCAGCAGAGAGAGATGTTAATGTAGTCTTTGCTCTCTGTGTCTCCAATAAGGACATGATCTTGTCTACTCTTTCCAGAGGGACACAAACTAACCCTATTTGTGAGAAAATTCATCCTCACGAAGACAAAATGTTGAGAAGGAGCAAGTTCCGATTTCTCTAAGTTTGGTAGAAGACCCAGCCTGGTCACTATGGACCAACATCGTGATAGGTCTAGTCTGAGGGACTCTATGGACCAACATTGAGACAGGTCTAGTCTGAGGGACTCTATGGACCAACATTGAGACAGGTCTAGTCTGAGGGACTCTACTGCCAATGTGTATCAACCAATCGTTGAAATACTGGAGGATTGGGATACCTAATGATTGCATATGGGCTGTCACTACTCCCATGACCCTGGTAAAAACTCTGGGAGCAGAGGCTAGGTCAAATGGCAGAGCTTGAAATTGGAAGACCTCCCCATCCAGACAAAACCGGAGGTACTTCCTGTGTGGAGAAAAAATAGTGATGTGAAGGTACGCATCCTGAAGATCAATAGACACTGCCCAATCGCCAGGTCTTATGGAGTTCCTGACTGAGGTTGTGGTCTCCATCTTGAAAGGTTCCTCATGCAGAAATCTGTTTAGATTGGACAGGTCGATCTTTAGACGAAGCTTTCTTCTTTTTTTTGAGACCAGGAAAATTTGGAAGTAGAAGGCCAGCAATTGGTCTTTTAACACCCTCTCTACTGCACTGGTGGAAGCAAATAGGGGACCTTATGAGGGGAGGGGGATCCTGGAACCGAAGCCGGTAGCCGTCCCTTAAGATGGAAAGGACCCAGCCATCGACTGTTATGTCTAACCAGGCCCCTAAAAAGAGACCTAGTCACGGGAACGGACAGAAGAGGTAATGCTTAGCAGGAGATGGTGCTTAGGAAAAGGGGAAGGCCCTGTGAACTTCTTCCCTGGGTCTTTGTGGTGTCCATGACTGCCGAGGGTGAGCTCTAAATTGGGGCTCTTGCTTCGCCTGCCGCCATGCATCTTTAAAGAATTTAGCTGATGGGCCCTGTGGGTGATCAGGGTGATATTGCTTCTTGGTTGTTTTCGAAGAGCCAGGAGCGGATGCGAGAGACCGGTGTTGATGGTCCGTCAAATCCTGCGTTGCCATGGAGGGGACGAGATCTCTAAAGAGAGTCTCTGCCTCTAGAGGAGCAGCCCTCAGAATGTTCTTACTATGCTCAAGTAAAACATTTGATGTGTCTAGAGCAACATCCCTGCGGAGGTGGAGAAACTCTGCTGGCAAAGCCATGGACTCGATGTTTTAGCCACCGCTTCTAATAGACAGTGGAGAGCTAATGGGGACAAAGACTCCTCTCTAAGCAGACTGAATGAGGCTGCTGAAAAAAGGTTGGCATGTGAGGCTACCGTTACGAGCGAGCTAGCCTTATGCTCTAGGGATTCCAATGTTTTCACTGACAGGCAAGCCCAAGTCCCCGAAAAAATACCTATTTGAGCTGCTTCCACATCCAAGTTGTGTGGTTTAGTGGGCCAGGATGGGGAATGAACCTTGTAGCTAGAAGATGCTATCAAGGGCCGCAACGTAGAAGGGGGAACATACCACCCCCGACATTGTCTGGTAAAGTCTTGGCCCTTGCTAAACCTGTGAGAGAGCTCCTTGATTATCATCGAGTGGGGGAGTAACAGGAGATCTGGTCCAGAATTTGCCCAAGAAAGTTTCTCCAAGCTGGAAAGAATTTTGGAGTCACCAGGACCAGAATGTTTGGGGCACAAATCACTGGGTAAGAGGCAGTAAACCTCATTAACCGCTTTATCAAATGACCAGTTCTCTTCCTCCTCTGCCTCCTTAGCCGACGGTTGGGAAGGGGCAAGGGACCCGACAGGAGGGGAGGTCACATCGACCTGCTCTGTGTCAAACTCGTTTGCATCTTAACAAGGACAGAGAGGACATCCTTGTCTTGTTCGCTAACCTGGGATATTGAATTAAGCGACCAAATGTCTCTCTGTCTCGGGGGAGACATTGGGGAAGGAAGTGGAACTTGAAGTGGTAACTCCTCTTGCATAGATAAGGGATAGGCATTCACAGTAGTCTCCACTGGAGGTTTAGGGCAACTCTCTAACCCCCCTTCCAGCAGTGGAAAACCCCACATCCCATAGAAATTAATAGGGATCAAAGGAAAGGGGAGGATGCCGATCTGATCCCCTTCCTTAACCTGGTGTTTGTAAACCCGGTCCCAATCCCCCATGGAATGAAATGGTAAACTGGAGAGAGGGGGAAATCATCCTGACTCCTATCTCTGTACTGTATGGGCCCCGAAGACGGTCAACAGGCAAGGACTCATTAGGTGAATCAGATCTGTAGGAAGACCCTGCCCTAACCTGATGGACTTAGATCTGAGCTCTCCCCTCTCCCGGGGGCTTGATCCTGTCGCCAACAACTGGCCCTGGGGACTGGAAGGGTCCCTCTTCCCCATTACAGGGAGGCATGACTCACTACCAGCCCTAACCAAGCTGTGGGTCAGTAAAGAATGTCGTTCCCTCCTCTCGGGCGAGTGCGACTCTTCCTCTGCCCTAGTGGATGAGAAAAGGTGCTGTTCCCCCCCCCCCTTCCCGACTCAGTCTCTGCCCTAGTGGAAATGAGAGGGTGCTGATCCTTTCTCTCGGGAGGACGCAAATCGTTCTCCGCCCTCATGGAATGGGGATGGTGCTGCTCCTCCCCCTCGGAAGGGTGCGACTCAATATTCACCTATTTCCTACCTTGGGAGGGGACATACCACTGATAATTGGAAGTCTCTGGAGAGAATTGAGTAACCTTTGTCTGAGACCCACGGGATGCAGACAAAGAGAAGCCAGAACACTAGAAGAAGAAGAAGAAGAAGAAGAAACCTTCTTCCTTCCCCTGTTAAGTCCTACTACTTTCAGCCAGATCCCAAGTCTCATCTGGCCAAAGGCTACAAAAAGGAGAGCCATCTGTCCTTTCACAATGAGTGCAAGACAAACAGTGAGGGGTGTGTCCCAAGGGGCTTTGCAGTGATCACACCTCCCAACAGTTTGTCGAGACATTGCTCCTGAAAGATTAAAAAAAAAAAAAAAATGTATGTGTGTGTGTATATATACAAATGTATGCTGAAACAAAATAAATATGATGCAAAAAAAAAAAAATGATTCGTTTGAATACAAGGAAAGCATACACTAGTTAAGCAACACTAAAATAAGGGTTCATCAAAAAGACACCTGGTGTAACAAAAAAGTATAAGGGGAAACTACTCAGTTCCCTGGGTAGCAACAAGAAACAAGGTAACTGGTCAACCAGGCTAAAGCGAGCAAGAGACCTACTGAAATTAGCAAAGAACCAGGGTTTACGATTGCTAAATTATAAAGAAGGCTATTCGAAATAAAAGCTGGAAAACGTAGCCTATATTCAATAACTGGCCGTGAAAATATAATAGTACGAAGTGGTGTGCGACCTGCTACCACGATATCAAAAAGCACAATTCATTATATAAATACGGTGAATTAATTATACGTGAGGCAACAATTTGAAAAACAGGCAAGTCCCCCACCCCATTTTTTTTTTTTAAAGGTAAGGTCAAAATTGAGACGTGACCACTTTATAAACGTGGTGAACATCTGATACAACATAATTTCCAACGAGAAAGCCTATATATACAATATTATATTTCTCCATGCAATATAATGTGATGTGCTTTGATTATTGCCTCGCTCTTCATGGACCTTACAAGACTGCAATAATGTGAGGGTAGGGAAAATTATCGTAAAAATAACCCACACCTTTCTAGAAAGGGTAAAACAGACAAAATAATTGTCATGGCATACACCATGTGTACGTAACAAAGTCTAAAACCTCTCAAGAGAGCTTAAATACACAGTTGATAAAACTCGATCAGGGTATAATCCTATGTCTTAGAAGAATAAAGCATAAGAAAAATTTAGTAATTCGCTTGCTGAACCCACGAGGCGGTGGCTATCTTCTTCATGTGAAGCAACATGAACAATCCAACATTACGATCGAGAAAAGAATGAAACCTACGGTGCATGTCAGAGCGTGCTCACTATGCCATCCAGTGTTCTGGAACTTTCTGGTTCTCACTAATTGGGAGGACGAATTTTCGTCACTTGGTTGGGATATTTTACCCCTGGAAAACTACAGCAATGCAATAACAACAGGTAGGCTATTACTGATATTAAATGGCAACATTTTCATTTAGGACCAACTAGACATCATAATAAGTTGCTTAGTAAAACCCCCATGTTGATATGACAATCCATTCAGGAGTAGTGATAACAATATTTTCAAGATGGCCACTGTGATTCACACCATTTTCATTTAGGACCAAGTAGACATCATAAGAAGTCTACTTGTGTAAACCCCATGGTAATATTACTTTTCATTCAACAAGAGTAATAATAACAAGATTTTCATGATGGCCACTGTGGCAGCCATACTGGAGATCAGAGCAGCACGATTTTCAATTACGACCAAGTAGACATCATAAGATGGCCTAAAAATTTCCAGACATCAAATATGTTTTAAAGCCAACAAAAATTAAAAGATTCAAGCTGGAATGTAAACAAAGAATGTTTTACCCGAACAAAGAAACTGGTGATTGAATAGACGACCATCAGACCATGAATCAGCTTTGATTCGATAATTATCATGTGGATTAACTGAAGGTGTTGCAAGAAGGTTGCAATAAAAACAACTGATATGCTCTACAACTCATAATCATGCAGTTCCCTAAGCAAAAATGATCAGCATCTCTGACATGCAGGTTTCATATCTTCTCGTCAGCACTATTATTCGATGTCAGATTTCCCCTTGATAACCTCATTCTGGATGTAGTCGGTTTGGTCTTTAGACCTATAGTAACATTAAAAATAACCCTATTCCATTATTAAATTTCAGAAATAAATCACCAAAGCATTATCATGCAAGGGCTTTATACTGGCAAGCAAGGATATAACACAACCTAGTTTACCTACCCCACTTCTGACCAGCACTGAACCTGCTGGGTGGATCAATACGCAATCCTGATAATAGAGATATTGATTTTCTGGTCAAGATATTTGAGGGGAACATTTTTTTTAGATAGCATGTAAATTTTCCGAACTGTGAGAAAAGTAATTATATTCTAATGTCTGAATATTTATATTAATGACACTACATGACATAAATATCAGTTCTTCAGCTCTTGAAGCATGTGCCAAACTGCTGAAATTGGAATTCAGCTCTTGAAGTATGTGCCAAACTGCTGAAATCAGAATTCAGAGTGTTGCTACCTCATCTTAGTTAGTGGAAGTCATAAAAGTGTACTGCTTTGTAAAGTGAGACCAACTTATACTGAGATCTGTAACAAACATGGCTGCATAAATAAATAATTGGGTCAAGTTATTTTGAGGTCTGTAAAAACCTTGGCTGTGTAAACAAGTACCGGCAGGCCAACTTATAATGAGGTCTGTAACAAGCATGGCTCTATAAATAAATGGGTCAGGGTATATTGAGGTCTGTAGCAAGTATGGCCTTGTAAACAAATGGGCCAAATTACACTGAAGTGTGTAACAAGCATGGCCGTGTAAATAAATGGGCCAAATTACACTGAGGTCCGTAACAAGCATGGCCGTGTAAATAAATGGGCCAAATTACACTGAAGTGTGTAACAAGCATGGCTGTGTAAATAAATGGACCAAATTACACAGAGGTATGTAACATGTAGGGGTGAAACGATACACTTCTGCCACGCGTCGATACGATTCTCGATACACAGCCTACGATACGATACATTATCGATACACATATCAACTTGATGGTCTTTTCATCTTTAAAATGTCTGTCAATGGTAGGGTGGTGCCATTTTTTATGTGTTGACATACTGGGTGTATTTCCAGTATGCAGATTACAAAGATAGACTTATCATCTGTTCATATGGCATTCTCATCTTTGACAAGATTAATAAAAAAACAACAACAACAAAAAAAACCCTTCTAAACAGACTAGCTGTTAGTGATTTTTATTCACCCTTTTAGGACATTTCAGGCTGCTCCATTCGATCATATGCATGACTCATCCTGGTCACCATGCCCTTTGTTTTAGATTGAATGAATGTTTTTAAAACATCTTATTACCAGTTTCATGTCTTCACTTATATTTTGAAGGACTACGGTGTTATCTTCAAAACAGAAGAAACAGTGCAATTTCCTTGTGCAAGGAAATTCTTATCTAGAACAAGTCCGAGTGTGGGAACAGAGATGACTAATAGCCAAATCCTTCACATTGTACTTCCTGCAGATGCAAATCAACTGCCGCGCCCACAGACATTTGTTTCTGTCAGTGAAAAAGGAAATTATTGACAATACACACTCCCTTTCTACAAATTGACGAGGTGGCTATAACTCGTGCAGTTTGGAATCTGCCCCCTTGCCAATTCTTTGCTATTTAAAAAAAAAAAAAAAAATTGTATCCCATTGGCAGGTTCGGTTGCTGATTACATATATCAACATAAAAGGAGATATTCCAAACTTATTCCCCATGTACGATTTAAGTACTTTACACATATCATTTAATAGTCACTTTTGCATGAAGTTTCTATGTTACTTTGTATATATTTGGATAGTGTTTGGATGCCAATATTTCCGGTATGTCACGCAGTGAACACACTACCATTAGTTTTGATTGGTGGTTATTGTTTTACCCTGGACTTGAACAAACAATAACCACTAATCAGAATTGCATGTAACACTGCGTGACAGACTGGATGTGTAGCCTTCAATCTGATCCAAGCAGACAACATGTGATGCAACAGAAAAAATTTAGTGTAAAAGTGGTTATTAAATGATCAGTCAAGTACTTAAATCATACATAGGGAAGAAATCTGCAATGTCTTCTTTCCGTTGATATATGTTATCAAAAGATGCAGATGAGATGCACTAATTAGCATGGAACTGGGGGGGGGGGGGAGAAGGGGGCAGATTTCGAACCACGTGAGTTAGTCACCTGGTGTTAATTTGTAGAAGGCGAATGGGTGTTGTCAATTGCTTTTATTTTTTACTGACAGAAATGAGTGCATGTACTTGCTATGGCTGTCTCAGATGAATTCTCAATTTAAAGAATGAAAAGGCAAATGACTAATAATTATTCACGACTGCTGAAGATTAAAGTAACTTGCATAGAGTAAGTATCGTTTTGTATCGATTCTTCCCCTCTTGTATTGATATGGGTATCGATATAGAAAAAGTATCGATACATCGATTAATCGTTTCACCCCTAGTAACAAGTATGGCAGTGTACATAAATGGGCCAAATTACACTGAGGTCTTTAATAAGCATGGCTGTGCAAATAAATAGGCCAAGCCAAACAGAGGTCTGTTAACAATGGGCCAAGTTATACTGAGGTATGTAACAAGTACGAGCGGATAGAAATGGGCCAGTGGTACTGAGGTCTGTAATAAGTATGGTAATAAAAATAAATGGGCCATCTCTACACCTGAAACTATTTGGGACTGCATGGCAATTGTATCAACAAGTCCCTTGGGAGATGAGTATGTTTGTGTCTTTTAAGATACAGATGATGATGTTCTAACTCAAAGTGATACTCACCTTCACGCAGTTGCTGCTGCAGAATGTAATAATCGTGAAGTTCATCCAACTGAAAATACAGGTTTTTAAAAAAGAAATATTATTCAACAGAATACAATTTGTCATAGGCCGATAGAATACAATTTGTCATAGCCCCATAAAATACAGTTTGTAATGATAGGCCAATTTAGTACAATTTGTCATTGGTCAATAGAATAGCTTGTCATAGGCCAATTGAGTACCGTTTTGTCATAGGTGAATAGAATACAATCTGCCATAGGCCCAAAGAATATGATTTGTCACAGGCCAATAGAATACATTTTGTCATAGGCCAGTAGAACTGTTATGCTCAATTATTTTTAACAAAAGAGAATGCATGATTCCTTCTCTCGTTAATGACACAGTTCAATGAATTATAACCTTGACTACATATACAGCTGTATGTACCCTTTTTGGCCCCAATTTTAATAAAAAGGTAAACTACCATATATACTCACGTATAAGTCGATACCAACTGCAAACAGCATAGACCCAGATCTGCCGGCACATAATGCCAAGTAACCATATGCAAGAGCAGTATGCCAACTAATGTCTTCTGTCAAATCTGATTAACTCTGGTGGAGTGGATTTTGTGAAAATGCTTTTAAAAGTTTGACTAATTTCAGCAATGGTGGCAATATATGATGGCAGAGCTACATCATCTGCACAAACTTGAAATGCCTTGATAAAGCCCGAGGCTAAGATCTACATGTAACTATATATCAAATTATGTCAAGCATGTTTTTTTTTGGGGGTGGGGTGGGGGGAACAAGTTATTTCAAGTTTCTTCTTTATGTTTCTGTACAGCAGAGATATTCAATTCTGGATAAGAATAATTTGAACAAAACTTATAATTTCTTGCTAAAAGGATGTTAAGCAGTTTTTTAAACAATTTATTAACTTTTAAATTCTGTTTTTTGCAACAATAGCCATATCTGAAGATAAATCTATTATTTGCACACAAAAAATTAAGACATCTTACAGCTTGTTTCTATAAAATTTGGTAAATTCTATAGAGCTGTTTTTCAGAAGTCATTTGAAGATTTTCTACATTTTTAGATGTCAGCCATATTTGATGCTAGAATGCATTCTGCCAAATTTTGGATCAAATGGGTCAGGAACTTTTGAAAAGAAGTTGAAAATAGCAATTGTAGACAGACAACACAGATCGAGTGATGGATATAGGACCATACCATAAGCTATTGTAGCCTTATGGACAGCTGAGCTAAAAATGATATATGGTTGCTAGCAAAAAATGAACGATGAATAGATTCTAGATGGCAATCCTGCCCTGAAAGTAAGGTCAGTCTAATAAAAAAGGTCACAACTTGTTCAAATTTGCATAAACTGATTTCTATATAACCCGTGGAAAATAGACTGCTATACTAATATTATATTATACTCCTTCTATTAGTCAATAATTATATATACTGACTTGCAAGACAAGAATTTGTCTGATTTGTTAATCTGATTTGGCAAGAAACAGTAGATTTAGCTCTATGGAATAATCTCATCATCTGTCACTAACTTCATTTGTGTGCAAATCAACCAGGTTTTGTCCGATCTGTACTACCATATATATTCGGTTATAAATCGAGTCCAACTAAAAGCTGCACAGACCCAGATCTGCTATCACATAATGTGGTGACAGATCTGGGTCTGTAAAGTTTGTTAGGAATAATCAATAGAACAAACAACCTAGACCCCAATCTGCTGGTGCATTGTGCAATGGCAGATCAGGGTCTACGTTGTTTGCGGTTGGACTTGACTTATAAGCTAGTATATATGGTATGTCTGGTTTGTAAGTTTAAATTTTTGTTATATGCAAACCTATAAAGATAAGTGATTCAAGTTTTGGGGAAAATATATCAACTGATAAGTAAGTATATATGGTATTGGAACTTAATGCTTATTACATCTATTGAGGATCAAACATCCTTAGCAGGTTTCAGAAGAAAAACTGGAATAATACCTTTGCAAGATGGAATTCTAATCTCTTCAAGTAACGTTCTGCTGACTTGATTTGCTGGAATAAAGAAAAACAACTAGAGGAATGGTGAACAATTTGCTTAAGTAAAATATACCACTATCTCTCCCAAATCCCGTACCTTACACCCCGTACTGTACCTTGCACAACTCATCTGAAAATAGTGTGAGAATGATTAGTCAAAATGTACATCTTCTAATGATGACCATAATATGTACTAAGTTTCACAGCTATCGACTGAAAACTGTGAGAGTAACTGCATTAAAAAAATTCTGTCATATACTGCCATGGTGGCCATATTAGATGTCAAAGCAGAACCATTTTCATTTAGAACCAACTAGACATCATAAGAAGTCTTCTGGTAAAGATCCCATGTCAATATGACTTCCCTTCAGGAGGATTAGCAATAAAAAGATTTTTAAGATGGCTGCCATGGCAGCCATACTAGCTGTCAGATTGGCACCATTTTTTATTTGTTTAGAATCAACTAGACATCATAAGAAGTCTTTTAGCGAAAGGGACCCCGGTTGGCTGGGTTGTTCAAGGCATTCGCCTTTATAGATCACTGACATGTCACCTCTGTGCAAGTGGTTTGAGTCTCAGCTTGGCCAACGTGGGCATGTGAGAAAGCTTGCTAGTAGATTCCCATGGGTTGGTGGTTCTTCCTGGGGTTTTCCCGGGATCTTCCTACATCAAATATACTGGCCACCATGTATAGCCTATCATGTGCTCAAAAATGGCACTAAACCCACAACAAAAAAAAAAAAAAAAAAAAAAAAAAAAAAAAAAAAAAAACTCCATCTTGATATGACCATCCATTCAGCAGGCGTGTTGATAAGATCTTCAAGATAGCTGCTGTGGCAACCATATTGGACATCCGAGAGGCACCATTTTCATTCAGGACCAACTAGACCTTGGGATGAATGTGTGTGTAAAGTTTCATGGCAATCCTCCAAAGAGTTTAGGTGGAGTAGCAATAACAAACTTGATCTAATGGATGGAAGGATGTTGGACAACAGTCCATCCCATAAGGAAGCTACAGTGGCTCAGTGGTTAGTATGCCGGACTCACAACAGAATGGGTGTGCATGTTTGAGTCCTACCATTTGACCAGCCTGGGTCAGCGACCGTGGTGTGTCCTTGGGCAAGGCATTTTACTCTAGTTGCCTCAGCACTAAATAACCTACTTGTGTTGCTGTGAGGTAAAGCACCAAACCAAATAAAACCAAACCATCCCATAAGGTCTTCTAGGTCTATGACCAGTAGAGCTAAAATGTCTTGATGTCATGTAGCAGCCCTGTGGGATACCTGGATTCAACATATGGATGCACATACCCAGTATTCTGTTAGCCCCAGGGTTCTGGGCATAGGATTGTTGTTGTTGTTGTTGTTGTTATGGGTTTAACGCCATTTGTCAGCACATGATAGGCTATACATGGCGGCCAGTATATTTGGTGGAGGAAGAACCCGGAAAAACCCCGGGAAGAATCACCGTCACACGGGAAGCTACTGGCAAGCTTTCTCATATACCCACTTTGGCTGACCCCGAGACTTGAACCTACGCGGACAGAGGTGAGATGTCATTGCTCTGTAAAGGCGAGCGCCTTAGACCACTCCGCCACCTGGGGCTCCTGGCAGAGGATTTGTTGTACCATGATAGTAGAAAGTACATAATGAATATGTAGTGAATTATTTTAATGCTTACTGTGAATGCTATGTACCTAAGGCTGCATCATTATATTTTCTGAGTGATGATTATGGGAATACATACCGTGTATACTAGCGTATAAGTCGGGTCCAAATGCAAACAACATAGACCCTGATCTGCTGTCGCATAATGCACCAGCAGATCTGGGTCTATGCAGTTTTCAGTTGATATCAGCTGATATGCGAGTACATACAAGATATCTGCATTATGATTTTCATTGTCTGATTCTACTAGCAAGCAATAAACTGAGATCAATAAACCAACTAATTAGCTGTTTTTACAATCAGCCTGTGAATGCTGCACATGAGTCTTAACAAATAGTAGATTGAAAATTGTATTTTTCTTCTAAAGATGTTTTAAACCAGTAGTGCCTGGTATTGAACAAAAGAACTAAAATGTGTACATATAATACAAATGCCCTAGCTTGCATGCAAGGCATACGTAAACTTTAATAAGATATGATCAAAGCCACTCAAAAGAAACTGACAGAAAGTATGACCTCATTTTATTATAAAGGTATATATGTATGTAAACATGTGAACATGTGCACACAAAAATAAAAGCAGTATACCAGTAAATGTGACCACACCTGTCTGACAGGCAGGGACAGACAATCTTGTTTCAGACTGCAATTTGAGGAAACAAAATACAGGATATATAAACATTTAGAAAAAAGCTGCCATAGAAAACATAGAATATTCTTGGGGATATTTAAACTGCAACTTAACAATTTTGTAACCAATGGCCTATACCTTGTAACCAAATTCCTATACCTTGTAACCAATGGCCTATACCTTCCAAGTTCACTGAATTTTAGTAGAGAAATATTTACAACTGAAATTTTCTTGACAATTGCTTGTAATATTTCCTTTATTTCCATAATAAATGTTGCTGAAAAATACAAATTTTAAATAAATTCAACAGTTATACCCACATCCTTATATAAAAGGAGTTTTTGCTTGTTTTACTCATTTAATTTGTCCAATTTAAAATTTAATTTGCCCAATTTAAAATCAGCTTATAGTGTTATTAAGCTACATTTAACTTTACAGGACTCAAAATTAACAGCAGAAGCGCCTAGCCCAAAGCTTGTAAATTCACCACTTGACAAGTACTTTTAATGATTTTGTTAGTCCTCCTTGCTAGTAAACAATTGGTATCCATCCCTATAAGTAATAAACTGTAATTGCAATGAGTAGGCAGCAGTCATTTGGTATCCATCCCTGAAAGTAATAAACTGTAATTGCAATGAGTAGGGAGTAGTCATTTGGTACCCATCCCTATAAGTAATAAACTGTAATTGCAATGAGTAGGGAGTAGTCATTTGGTACCCATCCCTATAAGTAATAAATTGTAATTGCAATGAGTAGGCAGTGGTCATTTGGTACCCATCCCTATAATTAATAAACTGTAATTGCAATGAGGAGGCAGTCGTCATTTGGTACCCATCCTTATAATTAATAAACTGTAATTGCAATGAGTAGGCAGTGGTCATTTGGTACCCATCTCTATAAGTAATAAACTGTAATTACAATGATGAGGCAGTAGTCATTTGGTACCCATCCTTATAATTAATAAACTGTAATTGCAATGAGGAGGCAGTAGTCATTTGGTACCCATCCCTATAAGTAATAAACTGTAATTGCAATGAGTAGGCAGTGGTCATTTGGTACCCATCCTTATAATTAATAAACTGTAATTGCAATGAGTAGGCAGTAGTCATTTGGTACCCATCTCTATAATTAATAAACTGTAATTACAGTGAGGAGGCAGTGGTCATTTGGTATCCATCCCTGAAAGTAATATACTGTAATTGCAATGAGTAGGGAGTAGTCATTTGGTACCCATCCTTATAATTAATAAACTGTAATTACAATGAGTAGGCAGTAGTCATTTGGTACCCATCTCTATAATTAATAAACTGTAATTGCAATGAGTAGGCAGTGGTCATTTGGTACCCATTCCTATAAGTAATAAACTATAATTGCAATGAGGAGGCAGTGGTCATTTGGTACCCATTCCTATAAGTAATAAACTGTAATTGCAATGAGTAGGCAGTGGTCATTTGGTACCCATTCCTATAATTAATAAACTGTAATTGCAATGAGTAGGCAGTAGTCATTTGGTACCCATTCCTATAAGTAATAAACTGTAATTACAATGAGTAGGCAGTAGTCATTTGGTACCCATCTCTATAATTAATAAACTATAATTACAATGAGTAGGCAGTGGTCATTTGGTATCCATCCTTATAATTAATAAACTGTAATTACAATGAGTAGGCAGTAGTCATTTGGTACCCATCTCTATAATTAATAAACTGTAATTACAATGAGTAGGCAGTGGTCATTTGGTACCCATCCTTATAATTAATAAACTGTAATTACAATGAGTAGGCGGTAGTCATTTGGTACCCATTCCTATAAGTAATAAACTGTAATTACAATGAGTAGGGAGTAGTCATTTGGTACCCATCCCTATAAGTAATAAATTGTAATTGCAATGAGTAGGCAGTGGTCATTTCATTTGGTACCCATCCCTATAATTAATAAACTGTAATTGCAATGAGGAGGCAGTAGTCATTTGGTACCCATCCTTATAATTAATAAACTGTAATTGCAATGAGTAGGCAGTGGTCATTTGGTACCCATCCCTATAAGTAATAAACTGTAATTACAATGAGTAGGCAGTAGTCATTTGGTACCCATCTCTATAAGTAATAAACTGTAATTTTTCCCTTCGAGGCATGCATTTTAAACAAAACATTAATGTGAATCATTTAGAGTGCTGCTTTAATGTAAGCCAAATTCTAGGGGACCTAGAGTCGTAACAATAGTGCTGTTTTAATGTAAGTCAAATTTTAGGGGACTAGTAAAATCTTAGGAGAACAAGTAGCTCTTAAAATCTACAACAGTATTCCTTGTGACTACCAAAGAATTTATATAAAAATTAAACTGCTTTACCAGTTCATTTAAAGACATTGCCACAAATAGATACGGTGAAATGCATAAATGTCAGTTCTGTATATACAATGCTCCCTCGTTATAGAGTGCCTGGATAACTTGTGGACCCACTTATAACATGGGAGCAGCCGTGGATCCCATTTTTTCTTACAAGATAATGGCAAAAAAATAAGCTCCCTTTTGCTCAACAGGAATAAAATCATGATCAAAATCAGTAAATGAAACCTTGATATATCACTCATTTTATCATAGAAAAATGGTGGTTAGTGCCCAGAAATTTGAATCAATATGAAATTCACTACTTTTAATAAAAAGTCATATATTTTGCTAAATTTTCTTCATAAAAAAAATTCACAGTACACTGTAAATAACAATATATGATGACATTTTTATGAATCATACTCCACTGTGTGTTACAAAGTTGGTAATAACATCAATTTGTAATGAAAATTTAAAGGTAAAAAACAACATTTTCTCAAACTTCGTCTAGATCAAGCTTCCATGTCACTTGTGTGTAGTGAAATTTATGAAATTTATGAGTCTATGTCCACTAATTTACTTTCTGACAACAATATGTTTTAACAATTGTAGTAAAGCTTTTGCATATCCTATGTAAAGAGAACAAAAGTACAGCACAAACTAATCAAAGAGCTACTACACAGTCCATGCTAGGTACAAAATAGCCTAACTTGTGTGTCTGTCATTTTGTCTAAACACAACCAAAAAATGAATTTCTCTTTGCCTTGCTTTGATTTCATGCCATTCCCTCCGCCAGCAGGCTATTATTTTTCAATACAATGCAATAATAATTAAAGTAAAACATCAACATTTGTGTCAATTTCCCCTTCCAAGAGAAAGGTGGAAAGTTCACAGTTTCTTGCTCTGTAGTTAATGTTGGTACTAATTTGACAATCATAAATGCTAAAAATAACATTGCCATCTATGGAATTCATGCCAGAACTTTACACATGATCCTTGAAACAAGAGTCCCTCAAAGGGACTGATGCTCCACTGGGCGAAAGAATTTCCAGGAATTCAAGATGAGACCATTTCTTCCTTTTAACTGTCAAGTGTTGAAACCATCTCTGATATTCTTCAGCTATAACAAGATTTTCAAACTAGCATATTGGATGTCAGCTTGGTACCATTTTCATTTAGGACAAATTAGACATAATTAGAAGTCTTTTGGTGAAAACCCAAGTCATAATGATCATTCATTCAGGGGGAGTAGTGAAAACAAGATTTTTAAGACAGTTGTCATGGCAGCCATACTGGATGTACGACTGGCACCATTTTCATATATGAACAACTAGGCATCATGAGAAATCTACTGGTGAAAACCCCATGTTGATATAGCCATTCATTTGGAGAAGAGTAGAGATAACAATATTTTCAATATATGACTTTCCATTCAGAGTAGTGATAACAAGATTTTCAAGATGACTGCTGTGGCAACCATATTGGACATTAGATCGATACCATTTTCATTTAGGACCAACCAGACAACATCAGAAGTCTTTTAGCGAAAACACCATGTTGATATGACCATCCATTCTGGAGGAGCAGCATTAAGATTTTCAAGATGGCGACTGTGGTTTGGCCATATTGGATGTCCAAGCAGCACCATTTTCACTTGGACCAACTAAACCATGGGATAATTGTGTGTGTAAAGTTTCAAGACAATCCTCCAAGTAGTTTAGGAGGAGTAGCGATAACAAACTTGTGCTAATGGGCAGACAATGGACAACTGACCATCCCAAAAGCTCTTCGGGTCTATGACCAGCAGAGCTAAAAACAGAGTGAAAAACAATTTTTGTAGCCCAGTCAAAAGTGAATCATGACTCAGTGGTCATATCCGGGAAATTACTAATACAATTATTTATTTTACTCAATATTTAGTCCAATAAACATACAAAAATGGCTTTGACCAGGGAAACAGTTGCAGATTTTTTTTAATTAAAAACTATTTTTGAGGTTATTGTAACAGTCAAACAACAACTGTGGTGAAGCAAAATAAAAAATGTTCAAATAGTTTTTTAAAGTTGTAACTGTATTTCAGCAGTATTTGAATTATCTGACATGAACATGTGCAAAAGCAGAAGTTTAAAGTGACTATTTTGAATATTATAAATTTTGAAATTTCTACCATCACTTCTCCATATTGTTCTGCCCAAGTATTCTGGCTGGAGAGAGAAGTAACTTCGCCCAAGTATTCCAGTCCAGCATGGACTCTACTAATTCTCTGTGTTTTCCATGCAGTTTTATAAGCAATCACAGTGAATAAATTACAAATCTGACCAACCCCCTTCCATTTTAACATTGATGCAAGCCTTGTCAAATCAATAGCAGTATGGTTTTATTGCATAATTAAGCAAGTAGTACCATGATGTTCAGAATAAAATATATACAGCAGCCCATACAACGTACATCAATGGCTTCTTACTTCACAAAAAGATTGCACTCCACATAAAAGAATAAATCCGCTCATGCTTAAGGAAGCAAATATGCCATCCAGTGCTAGACTTTCAGCCACTACTACCATATATACTCGTGTATAAGACAGGTCCAAATGCAAACAACATAGACCCTGATCTACCTTCGCATAATGCGCCAGCAGATCAGGATCTATGTTATTTGTTCTACTGATTAGTCCTTACAAACTGCATAGACCCAGATCTGCCAGCACATTATGCGACGGCAGATGTGTCTATGCAGTTTGCAATTGGTATCGATCTATACACAAACATATATATGGTAGTAACATTTCTTCCTGACATATTCACATTTGTGTTCCGAGTATTAGTGAAGAAACATGCAGTAAATGGATTCTGAGTCACTGGATTGAAGTTGTAAATGCACTAAAATCTGACAAAGAGAACTCAAGGTATCTTATCTATCTAGGTTTGAGAAACTACCATATATACTCGCATATAATCTCACTCCAAATGCAAACAACATAGACCCTGATCTGCCGTCGCATAATGCGCTGGCAGATCAGGGTCTATGTTGTTTGTTCTACTGATTAGTCCTTACAAACTGCATAGACCCAGATCTGCTGGCACATTATACAATGGCAGATCTGGGTCTATGCAGTTTGCAGTTGGCATCGGCTTATACACGAGTACATACAGTATACTGTGAATTTATTTATTTTGATGGGTATCAATTTTTACGGTTGTACATAAAGTACGTTATTTTCATCAAGCCTCTAGCCTCTCATGTACAAGTAGCATGTTATTCCAGATGCATTCATCTTAAGCACTGCCCTTTTTTAAATTCTAAAAATTACCAGGTTATGCAACCTAGACTATATAAACTCTGCACCTTGTCAAACCGGTCATAGTTATTTAAGTGCAGACCGCTGCTAGTGACCTGTGCGTAGCACAGCACATGTGGGAGCAAGGGTAGGTGTATCTACACATGGTAAATTTGGTTGTTCAGAATTTTCCTACTTCTTGCTTGTTCTCTAAGTTATTTTTGGAATGGCACATTGTATAAATTCGTCTGTCTTCCATTTGGCCTGTTCTCCATACCACAGGTATTCACCAAGATTTTGAAACTAGTCTTTGCCTTTTTCAGAGTACAGGGTATCAGATGTTCATATTATAATGAGGACTTGTCGAATATGAATTTAGACAGACAGATGTGCTTGGAGAATGCACACTCAATGTTGTGGATGTTGGAGTCCATGGGCTTGACTATCACTTACGACAAATCATCTCCGATTTCTGCTCAGAGGATAACCCTTTTGAAGTATTTTTTTTAAAAATTCCGTTCTCTTTAAAGTGTTTCTCCCAAGTGAGAAGGTAGAAAAAATAAGGCAGCTACCCTCTGGTCTTTTGCATCGGAAGTGATTTCAAATCAGAGAATTACTCTCTTTCATTGGTCTTCTAGTCAATGCCTTCCCAGCCATGTTAGAAGCCATTTTACACTACATAAGTTTAGAATGGGATAAAGTGGAAGGTTTGCATCTTCATGGTGGTTATGATGAATCAGTTTGCTTCTCTGAAACCAGTACTGCTGATTTACAATAATCTTGATTCTAAAAATGGTAATAAAATCAGACAAGATCCCATTGCTATTTGGGTGCAAACTGATGCATCTAATGTTGGATAGGGGGCTGTTTGTGTTACTTGGAGTAATCTATCAGGGGAAGATGGTCTCTTGAGGAGACAGGTTACCACATTAATATTTTAGAGCTACTATCAATTTTCTTTTCTTTAAAGTCCTAGTTCTCATCAAGCAGGGATTTACATATCGGCATACAATCGGATAATACGACTGCAATAGCATGTGTTAGTAATATAGGTGGTATCACTTCCTTTGTCTTGGATAATATCGCAAAATAAATGTAGGAATGGTGTTTAAAAAGAAAAATCTCTATTACCACCTTTCATTTGCCAGGGATACATAATCTGACAGCGAATTATCAGTCTAGACATTTTTCAGATTCTAAAGAATGTATGTTAAAAAGGGAAATTTTTTAACTGATTATCCAGACAATGGGTACAACCAAGTATTGATCTCTTTGCCTCTATATTGAATGCTCAGTTAGCTAGATACGTTTCTTGGGTACCAGATCCAGAAGCTTTTATTACAAATGCTTTTCCAATGTCCTAGTCAGATCATGTTTCATATATCTTTAAGATTATTGGGAAGGCGTTCAACATGATTACTGAAGATAAGGTTGAGAAAGCTTTGATAGTGGTCCCCCACTTGACCAGTCAAACATGGTTCTCGTTATTACTACAGTGTTTGATTTCTTTTCCCATCAGGCTGCCAAGACATAAAGACCTTTTACAGCTTCCCCACAGTGGGGAAACACATCCCATGGGGAGACATCTCAACCTTTTTGGAGTGTTAGTATCTTGAAATGCCTCAGTGATCGGGGCTTTTCAGACACAACAATCGACATCATCTCAGTCAGATGGTATCCAGGAACAAGAAAGCAATATAATACAACCTGGAAGAAGTGGTGCCTTTGGGGTTCTATCCAGAATTGTAGTCCCTTCTGCCTGACTGAAGCTGATGTAGTGTCATACTTAACCTTTCTTGTGAATCTGAAAAAGTCCTATAGTGTTGTGAATACACATAAATCAGTAATCTTTCAGACATTGAAAATCTTCCATATATCCTGGGTACTTCTTCCAACATTATCACCAGATTCATGAACGGTTTATTTAAAAAATATCCAGTTAAGCCTAGATATACTTTTACTTGGGATGTTTTCTTGTGTGTTAAAGCTGTTAGCTTCATGGATGCCTTTACATACTTTGACACTTAAGGAATTGACTTTGAAAGTAGTTGCATTAGTTGCCTTGGCAACAGCTCCTAGAGCACAGACTTTGTTAGCCCTAAAGATCGTAAATTGTCAGATTCATCATGATAAACTCATCTTTATTTGTACAGATCCATTATAAATTTCCAAGCCAGGAGTTCCATTTGTTATGGAGATCAGGCAGTTTGATAAACCAGAATTATGTCCAGTTGGAACACTCTTGTATTCTTTACAAAGGACAAAGACAATAAGAAAGAGTGACCAGGTCTTTATTTCCTTTTGTACTTTCTAAGCCATTACCACCAGCACAATAGCCAGGTGGCTGAAAGAAGTGCTGTGTTTGGAATAAACACTGGCATGTTCAAGGCTCATTCTTTTTGTTCTGCATCAGTTTCTGCAGCATACATGAGAGTGTGTTCTCTTCTGGAAATTCTGAAGACAGCAGACTGGCATTCTAATAAAACTTTCAAACATTATTATTTATGTGGTTTGGACCAATCCTCAAGTGGCAAACATGTCAACTTCAGCGACACTGTTCTCACTGTCTGATACTTACCGAACTTATTTTTCTTTTTCTTTTTTGTTTTTTTTGCAACAAGATTATAGTTAATATTGCTATCGTGTCAAGTTCTGGTTTATGTTGGCTCTCTTTAAAGATGCTATTTATACATGAGAGGCTAGAGGCCTGATGACAATAATGGATCCCTCATCCAAACACTTGCTGTGATGGATGAGGGACATTACTGGAATTAGGCTGGAGGCCAAGCATGTATAAGTACCAACCCGATGTTGTTCAGTGCTATAGACCATAGTATGTTCATCTACAACCCCCCCCCCCCTTTTCTCTATCCTTGGGGATTGTTCAACTCTGCTTTTTGAGCCAACATAAATATGTTAACATTTTAACCAGTTTAACAAGGTGCAGAGTTCATATAGTTTGGGTCACATGATCCAGTTATTTTTAGAATTTAAATAAGGGCAGCAGTTAAGATGAATGCATCTGGAATAACATGCTACTTATATATGCTCGACCTCTGGCCTAATTTCAATAATGTCCCTCATCCAGCACAGCAAGTGTTTGGATAAGGGATCCATTTTTCTTGGTACTAATTTGTAGATATGCCAATGAGGGAAGACTTTTCCTATTTTCACTGGGTCATTGAATTTATTGTTTGTATCAACTATTCAATCCAAGGTAACTGATAGCTGCAAGCAGAAGTGGATTCCCTGTATTTTATAACACAGCATGGCACCTCATTACGACTGTAAGCCTAATAGGCATTGTCCAGTAAAACCTGTCTAGAAAGACCAGATACTAAATGCACAAACTAATCTATTATACAGATCAATGACCTCAAATGAGAGACCACCTGTCTTGACAGACCATCAAATACGACTACCAATACTTGTTGGCAGAAGGGGTTGTCTCTCAAAAAAGGTTCTACTGTATAATTAAATGCTGGAGACTTGCACTAACATGGTCATAAACAGCATGCAAAGCACAATAGTAACTCCATGAAAGTTGACCACAGCCCATGAAAACTATGATTCTAATTACAGTCAATTATCGAATCTCTTTACTGTTTGTTTTGATGAAAAATGTCTGATATCAAGTGAAAAACAAAACAAAACAAAAAAAAAAAAAGAAAAATACAACACAATGAAATAGTAGTGTATAACGCAATATTTTGATTCTATAATAGACTAGTACATTTTGGATTTCAAAATTTGCAATGGTAAATTTACACAAAACTTATAAAATAAATTGTTATTAGAACTTAGAAGGTTACGGGATCAGTCAACAGCATTTTTCACGATAGGTATTTACGATTTACTCTACTTTGACATGTAACAAAGTCTGTGTGCATAAAAATCCTAATCTAATACAGTATATTTAAATAAAGCCAATGTGAATGCAAGATTTCTCTCTCTCGTGTCAAAGTTTTTGGGTTTGGACACAATGGTCATCTTTTAATGGAGTGTACTCTATCGCTAACAAGAAAACTTGTTAATTATTAAAAGTCTTGTTACCTTATCTGTTTCCAAAACTTTGCCCTGTGCAAGAAAAAAAGCACTACCATGTTGAGCTACCACTTTGATGGACTGTCTTTGGGGATACTTACCACAGTAACTTAGGTCATCTTGACTGACGGTAAATAAAAATATAAAAGAATGGGATAATTTTTTTTCAATTCTAACAAGAGTGCCACGAATGGTACATTATACGATTGCCCTGTGTTTTTAATGTAGGAACTAGTAGGGCATAGTTGACTCTAGAGATTATTGACCAATAAGCATCAATGACTTTGACCTTTGGTCAAGGTACACAGTCCTGAACTAAACTTACTGAGTAGAAACCATTATTTTCTTATTGGACTTGCCATGATCCTTATGCATTAGACCCCAAAATCTAAAGGTTATTTCTTACCAAAATCTAAAGGTTTATTTCTTACCCTAAGTTCAAGCCATCCACAAAATTTGTGCAAGGAACTTACTCTAGACCAAATATAATCATTGTACAAAATCCATTTTTCTTTGAGACACAATGATCTTGACCTTCAACCCCAAAATCAATAGGCATTTTCTATACCCCAAAATCAATAGGCATTTTCTATACCCCAAAATCAATAGGCATTTTCTATACCCCAAAATCAATAGGCATTTTCTATACCCCAAAACATCCACAAAGTTTGGTAAAGGTAGATGGTGTAAAACTAAACTTATTGTGGGGAAATGAAAAAAGGTAACAGATGGGAGAATGGATGAATGTCATAACAATATATGCTCTGCCTTTTGGTGGGCATATAAAAACTGGAGACCCACACAAATTTACTGTAATTCTCCAATGGTAAATCCATCCCCAACTTTTGCCAAATTTTGTCATGAGAGAAAGCCTTCCTCACTGATAAGCCCACTCAATATTTGTCAAAACATTTACCAGGAAGGCATCTGGGCTTTCTTAGGAGTAATACAATATGCAAAATGACCTATTGGCAGATCCAAGATAGGCAAGCCTATGAGATCAAAGTTCTTCCCTATAAAAGTAATACTGAAACAAGATGCCCAAGTTGGCATGAGATGACTCATCCTGGCTGACATCTGCTTTATGGCCAAGTGCACAAGCAGTTGGTGAAGAAATCTGGATCTGTCTGATGCTTTATGTAGAATTTCTTTCAATTCTGTTGATTGCATTTGTTATGAAATCAATTGTCTCAAGGTTTCTCTAGTCTTCTGACCTTCATCCATATTTAATGATACATCAGCATCATTTGCCCAATACTGAAAGGCCTTTATGCCAGAATGTTTTGTCACAAGTTGGTCAAATTATGTTGAGCTGTTTTTGGAGATAAAGGTTTTCTCTATTTTAGTAAAAGTGGCCATATTTGAAAGGTGGATTGGCAGAATTTTGCATAATTGTAAATGCCTTCAAGCTGCTTCTGTCAAATTTGGTCAAATTCTGTTAGGAGATTGTTGTTTTTTTTTTAAATTTAACAAAGTTTTTTTTTCTGTTTTTAGCAACAGCAGCCATATTAGATGGCAGATTGGCATCATATGTACAACTTCAAAACCTTTCATGCCAGGAGGCTTTCCATTAAATTTGGTCAAATTTTGTTTGGCAGTTTTTGAACAGTCATTTAAAGCATTTTCTTTTTTTAGTAGCAGCAGTGATATTTAATGGCAAATTGGTATTATTTGTATCAATTTGAAAGCTCTTAATGCCAGAATGCTTTCTGTAAAATTTGGTTAAATTCTGTTGAACAGTTTTGGAGAAAAATTCTTTTTTTATATTTTCTCTAACTGTGGCCATATTTGATGGCAGAGTGGCATAATATGTACAAATGTTAAAGGTCTTCATGCCATGATGCTTGCTTTCAAGTTAGGTCAAATTCTGTTGGGCAGTTTTTGAAAAGAAGTAATTTGATGGGTTTCTTCAATTTTAGTAATGATGGCCATACTTGATGGCGAATCAGCATCATTACTACAAACTTGAAAACCCTCTATGCAACGATGCTTTCCACTAAATTTGGTCAAATTCTGTCTAGTGATTTTTGAGAAGCTGTTTAAAGGTTTTCCAATCTTTAGTAATGGCAATCATATTCGATGGTCAATCGGCATAATTTCAACAAATTGAAAAGACTTCGTGTCAGGATGCTTCTATCAAATTTTGTCAAATTATGTTGAGCCATTTTGAAAAGGCAGTCATGTAAGGGTCCTTCTATTTTTAGTACAGTGGCCATATTAGATGACAGATAGGCATCCAGTGAACAAATTTGAACTGCCTTGATGCCATAATACCGCCTGTAAAATCATATCCAAATTGGTCAATCAGTTTTTTGCAAATAAGTTGTAAATAACAACTGTTAACAGATGATGCACAACAGAAAATGCACAATGGAAGACACACACTCGACAAAGGGCCTTACCATAAGCTCACTTGCCCTTGGTTAATTAAAAACTTTAGAGCATTCTGTATAACAAATACAAAATTTAACCCAAATTTGATGCGAGATGTTAAAGTTAAAGCATTTCAACTTTTTGTATTTTGTATAATTAAAACTATCTAGGTGCTGGCATACACCTTTGATAGGTCAGGCAAACTCGCAGTAAGGATGCAGTATTGAACTCTAAGAGCAAGACATGCTAGAAGATATTTACAAATTAAATAGGCTTGGCCCCATATCGCTAATTATTATTGATTTCATGCACACAAAAAAGTCCATTCTGAAGGAGAACATTAGAAAAACAAGAGTCCCTCAAAGGGACTGACACTCTACTAGGCAAAATAAATTTCCAGGAATTCAAAATCAGACCATTTCTTCCTTTTAACTGCTGAATTTTGAAAAAATCTGTGATATTCTTCAGTGATAACAAGATTCTGAAATTTGGTGCTGTGGTGGACATCCTGGATGTCAGATTGGTACCATTTTCATTCAGGACCATGTAGGCATCATTAAAAGTCTTTGGTGAAAATCCCATGTCAATATGACCATCTATTCAGGGGGAGTAGCGACATCATGATTTCCACGTCAGCTGTCATGGCAGCTAAACTGGATGTATAATTGGCACTATTTTCATTTAGAACCAACTAGGTATCATAAGAATAAAAAGTCTATTGGTGAAAATCCATGTTGATATAACCATCCATTTTGGGAGAATATTTGCATCATTTTTATTTAGGACCAACTAGACATCAAAAGAACTCTTCTTATGAAAACACCATGTCAAAATGAATTTCCATTTAAGAGGAGCAATAACAAGATTTTCAAGATGGCAACCATCATGGCCATATTGGATGTCAGATCAGCACCATTTTAATTTAAGATGAACAAGACATTATAAGATGTTGATATGACTTTCCGTTTTGGTGGAGTAACAATAAGATTTTGAAGATGGCGCCATGTTGATAATACTGGATGTCAGGTGTACACCATTTCCATTTACGACCGACTAGACATCATAAAAAGTCTTTCAGTGAAAACCCCATGCTGATATGATCATTCATTCAGGAGAAGTAGTGATAACAAGATTTTCAAGATGGCCACTATGGTGAATATATTGGATGTCTGAGTGGTACTGTTTTCATTTAGGACCAACTAGATAACACAAGAAGTCTTTTTTAGTAAAAACCCCCATGTTGATACGACCATCCAGTCAGCAGGAGTAGCAATAACAAGATTCTCAAGATGGCAGCAGTGGAGCCATATTGGATTTGTGAGCAGCACCGTTTTCATGTAGACATCATAAGAAATATTCTGATGAAAACCCCATGTCAACATGCCTTTTGTTCAGGAGTGGCAATGACATGATTTTCAAGATGGACATCAGATCAACACCATTTTCATTAGGACCAACTAGATATCATAAGAAGTCTTTCTGTGAAAACACCATGTCGATATGACAACACCATTTTCATTAGGAACAACTAGATATCATAAGAAGTCTTTCTGTGAAAACACCATGTCGATATGATCATCCATTCAGAAAAAGTAGTACTAATAAGATTTCAAGATGGCCACTGTGGTGGCCATATTAGACATCAGATCAGCACCATTTTCATTTATGACCAACTAGATATCATAAGAAGTCTATTGGTGAAAACCCCATGTTAATATGACTTTCTGTTCAGGCGGAGCAGCAATAACTTGATTTTTAAGATGGCTGCTGTGATGGTCATATTTGATATTAGAAAAGCACCATATTCATATAGGACCAACTAGACATCATTAGATATGTTGACATGACCATCCATTCAGGAGGAGTAGTGATAACATGATTCTCAAGATAGCAGCAGTGGCAGCCATATTGGATGTGCAAGCAGCACCTTTTTCATTCAGGACCAGCAAGACATCATAAGAATTCTTCTGGTGAAAACCCCATGACAATATTACTTTTTATTGAGGAGTAGTAGTAATAACAAGATTTTGAATATGACTGCTATGTTGGCCATATTGGACATCAGATTGGCACCATTTTCATTTAGGAGCAACTAGACATCATAAGAAGTCTTTCAGTAAAATCCACATGTTGAAATGACCATCCATTCAGGTGAAGTAGCAATAAGATTTTCAAGATGGCTACTGTGACCATCATACTGGCTGTCTGAGATGCATCATTTTCATTTAGGACAAACTAGGCCATGGATGAATGTGCATTTAAAGTTTCATGGAAATCCTCCAAGAAGGATAGGAGAAGCAGCGATAACAAACTTTTGCTAATGGATGGATGAATGGATGAACAACAGATGAAAAACCATCCCATAAGTTCTTCTGGTCGATGATCAGTAGAGCTAACAAGAGTGCCATGAACAGTAGTTTATATGCCCGCCTGATGATTAGCATTCCTCTATGGGCTGAATGAAGTAGGGCATGGTTGGCTCTGGAGATTGTTGACAAACTGTTATCAATGACCTTGACTAAGGTATGCAGTGTTAAATTTACTGTGCAAAAATCATTATCTTCTGTTTCAACTTATCATAACCTTGTTCTTTAACCTTCAGACATCAAAATCTATAGGTTTAATTCTTACCTAAGTGCACGCCATCCCAAAACTTTTGCTCAAGGAACTTACTCTAGAACATATTTAAGATGCAAACACCCATATTTCTTTGAGGTGCAATAATCCAAACTTTTGACCTGTTGACCCAAAAATCATTAGGCTTGTCTCTTACCTTAAGTGCAAACTCTTCACAAATATCGGTCAAGGTATGTGTATTGGTCAAGGTATGTGATATAAAATTAAAGTTTATTATTGAAAAAAAAAACATTCTTCTTCTTTCATTTTCATAGACCTTGACCTTTTGAACACAAAATTATTAGGCTTCTTTGTTACCCAAGTTTAGGCCATCCACAAACTTTTGTAAAGGTACATGGTTGAGAACTTAAATTTTTGTGCACAATGTAGTTTGGAGGGGGGTGAAACTAATTTTAATTATGTAATACTTACCTGCTACTACTGTAATTGCACTGCTACCCTTTTCCAGGATGCCAAGTCCCCAGTCCAAGTTAACTATTCCCTCTTCCAAATAGTCACTGATGGGCCAGAAAAGAATAGAACATGATCCCAGTCTGATGCCTTAGTCATATACAAGATACGGAATATATTCCTCTTTTGACTTGGACCAAGACCACAGGCCATCAGAGTGGGGTGGGAGGAGGGAATCTTTGCAATTGTAGCAGGTAAGTATTATCTAATTAAAATTAGTTTTACATACACCCATGCAAATACACACACACCAATTACATTTTAATAGCAGTAATACAATATCTTCTACTACTGCATTGCTGAATTTACCAATTAGGAGGGAGACTGATGACCTTAAAAAAACTGAAGAACTGGTAGAAGAAAAATGCACTTGACCTTACTGTAGGAGTGTTCCCTACTGTGAGCTGGTAGATGGCTTGGCCACAAGTTGTGCTGTCATGAGTGGATCAAACAAGATTGATGACAAAAGGATGAAAAGGTAGAGTGAGACCTCCAGAAGGTGGCTCTCATGACATCATCCAAAAAAGGAGTCATTAAGGTAACCCCAAGATGCAGCAATAGCCGAAATCTCATGAGGTTTAATTGTCATGAAAGAAAGATCGATCTCAGTGAGGGACTGAAAAGATCTCTTGAAAGTGAGTACAATCCACCTGGAAATGGTGGTCAGCAAAATATCAGAGGAACCCTTAAGAGGGAGAAAGAGATGATTCTGACCCTTTTTCTCCATTCAGAGGAAGCCAAATAAAAAATTAAGGGCCTAACTGGGTACAGGAACCTATCTTAATCATCACCAGCACAAAAACGACTGAGACTGGGAATCTCATTCGAAACAGGAGCTTCTGAAGGTAACAGATTTTCGGTCAGAAACCCAGGTTGGCAAAGAGAAACTGTATCATAGTTACTACTGAACCATAAACAACTCTTGTCCATCAAAAAGGCATGAATTTCACTCCTTCTCCTCAATGACACTAAGGAGAGCAGGAAGAGTTTTATGGGTAAGGTTCTTGAAGGATGCTTCACTCAATGGTTTAAATAATGCCCAAAGAACACACAAAAGGTTCCATCTAGGCATTAATGAGCACAATACCGATCTATTAAGCTCAAAATACCTTATGAGATTGGAAAGATGAGGATCTGACCCAATGGCGGAACCCATAGAGAACTTGAGAGTATTAGAAAGGGCTGTCCAATAGCCCCTAATGGTAGATACAGAACCTTCTCTTTCCTTGAAAAGGAAGAGAAGAATGAGGAGACTGATGAACCACAATCATTAAGGCCACAGGTAGTTAATAGGATCTGATGTAAAGACCCTGACTCGGTGAAGAACCTGAGGGATTACTTTGCAAGGAAGGAAGGCTTAAGAGTACAGATGATCCCACTTAAGACTGAATGCATTCACTGCCCAGACCCTCTGATCTGGCACTGAGGAGACATAAGAAGGTAACTTGTTTTTCAGTCTAGTAGCAAACAAGTCCACTATTGGTTTTCCCCTCTCCTACCGACTGGTACTGAGACCATTCTGTAAGGATGACACATCCCCATCTGGACTGACTGTCCACCAGGATATATCTTGTCCCTGGAATGTGGCAGACTCTGAGGGTGATCTCTTCTGACTGTCCACTGGAGGATGTTCCAGATTTCCATGCATAGAGAAAAAGCATGTGTACCTCCTGGTGACTGGTCAAAGACAGGTCTGGTGATGATTATCTAATGGAAGAATCTCTTTTCAGACAACCAGAGTCAGCATCAAATCTGTTAGATTGAAAGCACTGCTCTTCCCTACCTTCTAGAACTTGCAACTTGTTCTTATTGGGCACTGACACTTTCCCTCCATTGGAAGGGCCAAGGATCTCTCCCTAACAAGAGCTCACAGAAACGGTTCTTGTGTTAGTGATCCTAGGCTGGTATTCAATTTCTGAACCATTGAAAAACACCCCTGATCCCTCCCTCACTGGACATGTTGACTTCCCAAAAACAGGAAGTGACATAGATCCCTCCTGGGAAT